>ML742071.1:0-134672 GCA_009193465.1 Aspergillus avenaceus | reverse complement strand
TTTTAGGGGGGCCCCCTCCCCCTAAGAATAAGTATGAATAGCTATCTAAACTATCTAATAAGAATAAATCTACCTAAAAGCTACCTATGGGTAGTAATATAGTAGTAATAAGATAATAATAAAAAAACGAAAACACGAACACAAACGCAAAAAGAAAGAAAGACGAAAGTGAGTAAAAACCAAGAAAAAAAAGGAACGTACCGGGTCATGTCCCCTCCCTGGGCAATGCCCCTGGACTGCCCGGTCTTCGTGGCTCCCGGCCCCGGCTGGGTGTCCTTCTCCGATAGCGAATACTCTTACTCCGCTTCCTTGCCCGCCGGGGGGGAGACACAAAGCGCCGGACATCCTGCTGGCGCGATCCCGCCTTGGTGCGGGCAGGCTCGACGACCGGCAACTGCCCAAGCCACAAGGGACTGGGTAGTTTGCCAGTCCAGCCCACCCCACCAAGGAAGACGGGACGCCGGGCCCTTGTTTGTGTTAGCAAGGTGAAATGTTGAAGTCAAATGGGGTATAGACACTTACCATCCCCGACAGACAAGGCCCCACACCCACAGCTCGAATGCTACTAGCCTAAACAAATGTCAGTGTCAATGTGATATGATCGACCAGGGAGTGGAACTTACCGGGCATTGATATGCCCGGCAGCAGCATCCAGCTGCAGGTTTGCGACCTTGACTGCAAGGAACAGGCCCAACCAGGCGGGCACTGCCCAGGGAGAGGACACGAAGCCCGCTCCCCACTTGAAAAGATCGTGAATAGTGGTAGTCATATTGGAATATAAATTACAAAGACAAAAAAACGAGTGTCGACAATATTCCATATGATATGGGAAGAAAAAAAGAAGAAGAAAGCGAGCGAGGACAATGAAAATGTTTTCCTAATTCTACTCAATGCACCTTCCTGTTACAAAAATATCACAACATGCAAAGTTCAACAACTTGGTCTAGGAAGGAGTCGATCGGGCCAATAGCTGTCCCTTGTCATGATACAACAACAACACTCCTCAGTACAGTGTCCATACACAGAATGAACGTCCCTTTCATCACCATATTTGTAACCTGTACACCATGAGATCAGGGGCTTTTCACAGCATCCACACATTCTACTACAACATCCACCTCTGTCTGCACATGCCCGACGATCATGGGACCAGATGAAGGGCCGCCCAAGCTCATCGGGATAGTCTAAGAGAACTTCCAGCTCCTTAACGAGCAATGTACGCGGTCTTCTTTTGTACATTTCGATGAGTATATGCTCACACATCCAGTAAGCTCCGAGAAGACTGTCAATCTCCTTATCCAATTCTATTTTAGTGGGGAGGCACACTCCGCGTGGCTGGGCGCCATCTTCCACTGCCAGTCGTATCTGCATCAAACGCCATCTTCGTTGAAGGATTGCGAATGAGTGATCGCGTTGCCGTAAGTACGGCGTCAACCATTTCCCCCTGGACTCCCTCGCTAGATCTATTTCAGCAAACGTTGCTAAATCCCAAGCGTCAATCCATTTTTTGTAGGCCCGACGAAATCGAAAATGCCTTCCTCCACGGGGTCTCTCTCGTTGCTCGTCTGGAAAGATACACATATTGCATGAAAGGATAGTAAATAGAATGGACTGATAGGTATCGATGTTTGAGTTAAGTGCATAGGAAAAGGAGAGGTTATTCGAGCCGGTTGGTACGAATATTGCCGCATTTTATGTTGCTGTATGAGAGGGCTTAGCTATCCTTCAGGGGATGACTAGCCAGCAAAAACCACGGTAACAGCCCAGGCTACAATAACTTCTGATGTCACAAATAGCTCACTAAATTACGTACAATCCGTCATTTCCAAATGAGTCATAAACAAAAAACTCCAAAACAGAGTCTAACTGTAGTATACATTATACAACATAGTTATATAAATAAGAGTCAAATGTCACGGTCAGAACAGGGTTTAGCACACCGATTATTGAACTCAACTCCCCACCAAGCGGCAACCACAGCCCTAATCACTCACAAGAATTTGTCTGGTGCAAAAATTACCTTCAGTACTTGGCACCTTTTTTTCAATCTTTTGTGCACGATCTATAAAAATGGCCATTTTCATGAGTATAATTCAGCCAATCTTTATTGTATCACTTTTAAACTCGAATATCATAATGTATGACGGCAAATAGCTCAAGACAAGCATTTAAAAATGGCCATTCTATAGATTATGCGCAAGGTTAAGAACTGAAGATAAAATCCAGGTACTACAGATACAGTGGACCTAGTGGTGTTATTGCAGGTGATCAAAAGATAATGGACTCTACAAAGGAACACCAGAAAGATGGCTCAAAAAATGCTGAAAACACTATATCTCCTAAAACTAGAAAACCTACAGCTATCTGCATAATATATAGACAAAGCAAGACCACATGATAGTCCGTGTGATGTCTCCATATGACGGTCCTCGTGACCCTCCACGTGACGTTCCCGCAGAACTATCTACGGAAGGCCATAGCGGCCGCTCCGCCACAACACCCTCCACATCAATTTCTGCCGGTAGAAATTGCAGAAACCTGGTATGAATACTAAATACTCTGTTTTGTCATAAGAAATCGGTAACCTTTCCAGTTGCCCTTACACTCTAAGTTCTGCATACAGCCGCCCCTAAACTCTCTGTACAGCCGCTCCTGAGTTCTGTGTACGGTCGGTCTTAAGTTCTGCGTACAGCCCCCCTCAAACTCTGTGTACGGTCGGCCCTAAGTTTTGTGAACGGCCGGCCTTGAGTTCTGTGTACGTACAGTCCCCTCTAAGTTCTGTGTACAGTTGCTCTTAAGTTCTGTGTACAGTCCCCCCTAAGTTTTATATACAGTCTCTCCTAAGTTCTGTATACAGTCAGTCCTATATAAAAATAGTTTTATATAAAATATAAAGGCAATTCTATACAGGACTTAGAGATGACTGTACACAGGATTTAGGGGGGACGGTAAAATACGAAGCGGTGAACAAGCGGTGAAAGGACTTAGCGATGAGAGACATTGTGGCGGAGTGGCTGCTATGGCCCTCTGTAACTATCCACATATTTATCCGCCGCGCGCCACTGTATAGAGATGCATATAGCATCCAACAAAAGATTAGTAATCCCTTTTCTTGACAACCTTTGTTCGTCAAGCATAAAAATTATTTTTGGCGCCGATTAAGCTATTGTCCATGTGGGAGATGAGAGCCTTGAATCTCTGTAGAATTGAGGAAGCGATTCTACCTCGAAAAAGGGGCTGAGGGTCAGATGACTATATTAGTCATCCAACAGTCCACCGTAGGTAGATGTATTGTATTGAATGCAGGGTGAGTATGGTAAACAAGGACATAAATACAACCAAACATGCTTCCCTGTGTAGGTTGTATACTCTCTCGCTCAGGGTAAGACATGGACAGACCGAGAAACTTTACTTTCGCTGTCACATCAAACCCTGAAACCCTCATCTCCAAGAGTGCCCTCACTAATGTGGTGACTCGAATGATATAGTAGTTGGGAATCAACGTTCGCATGGAGGCTTCAGGCTTCTTCCTTATCTGCCAAAGCGCGTGAGCACCTGAGAAGATTGCTTCCCAAGCCAGGAAGACCTGTTGCTCTTTTGTTGAGCTGGGCATTTTGTAGTTGTGTAAATTCAACCGGCCTTCTGCCATAAATTATTGGTTTATTGCGAGCATGGAGTTTGGACTGTGTCCTGGTCACCCGTATAGCCAGGCCCAGGATATCGAGAGATATCCTTAAAGATCTCCTGGATCTCATGTAGGACACTACACGAGGAGTAGGATAGCTTAGATGGGGGATAGTATGTAATGTGGTCCAACTTCGAAAACATATGCATTTAGCACCGCATTGGCCTGTTGAGTCGAGCACCAAATCAACTTGAGAATTCGTGACGGGGATTATATAATAGAAATATATACCTTTCACGGAATGAACCTTGCGCTACTATGGGGGGTGAGAATATCCAAGCTTTGGAATAAGATGATACATTGAGATCAGTGTATCAGCGTTCTAGTAATGAAGATAGATGTAAGTATGAGAGTATAATGAGCCTAGGAAGCCTTAGTAAACCTACCTACATAGTGAATCATATGCCCATTTGAAAATCCACTATTTCAAGTTTTATTCGATTTATGTACCCCATATTGAATCCTGGATGTGAATGGAAGTTCCTTGCTTCCGTCAACTACACCATTCAACTACCTTCCCCACTGAGGTAGACGAGACATCGGGCCCTAGTCCTTTGTCAACGGGTTGAAATCAACAATGGTATAGACACTTACCAGCACCGGCAGCCAAGGCTTCAAGTCTCCAGATCCACAGCTCGAATGCGATTAGCCTAAAGACTGTCAGTATTGATGAAATGCCATCGACTGAATGAAACGAACGGGGCATTGAGATACCCGGCAGCAGCATCGAGCTGCAGGTTTGCGACCTTGATTGCAAGGAACAGGCCCAACCAGGCGGGCACTGCCCAGGGAGAGGACACGAAGCTCCTGTCCACTTCAAAAGATCTTGGATCGAAACAGACAAGTGTGAGACTATTATACAAAATACAATCTCGACGGAGAGGGTGGAAGACAGGGAATGGGAGGGGATGGAGTGAGAGATGGGCGGGAGAGAAGGGTGAGAGGAAAATCAGAGAAAAGGAAGGGAACTTTGCAACAAGAGCAAACATGTGTTGATAATTCTAGCAATCCACTTTCCCAATTAGGTACACACCATGATTTCCAGGCTTCCAACACAACTCAACAAATTGGTTCAGGAAGTAGCGGATCAGGTTTATAATAGCTCTGGCTCCGTATACAACAAGCACACTCCGCAGTACAGTGACCATACACAGCACAAAGCTCCTTTCCGATCCCGCCTTTACATTTTGTATACCACGAGATCAACTCTTTCTCACAGCATCCACAAGCCCTAGAGCAGCAACCGCCTGCCTCCACACATGCATCACGATCGTGGAACCAAATGAAAGGCCGTCCAAATTCATCCACGCTGTCTAGTAGGGTTTCCAACTCTTTAACCGACAGGGTATGCGGCCTTCGTTGGTACATTTCAATCAATACGTGTTCGCTGTCCCAAAACCTGTCCATAAGGTCGTTGATCTCTCTATCTAGATCGCTCTTGGAAGGGATAGAGGCTTCCTCAGAGTCCGGGAGAAAGCAGTGTGCTTTTGTTCCATGTGTCCGTATTTGCGTCAAGCGACGTTTTCTCTGTAAAATCGAAAATGAATGGATCCGTTGTCGTAGGTACGGTTTTACCCATACTTTCTTGGACTTCTTGGACGATTCCCTCTCGGCAAATGAAGCTGAGTTCCAAGCTTCATAGTGTTCATCCTGTACTTGGCTGAATTTCGAGGGGCATGTTGAGGGGCGTGGTTCAGGTTGCTTCTTCGAGAAAATGGAAATCTTTTGCCAGGAAACGTTCCATAACTCATAGGCGCTTCGGAGCTCTGAGAGGGGGATTTTGGGATGGACCTGGGAGTAGACGAACATATTGAATCAGATAGTACCAATAGCTTCTTAATATCGCTTCAGGCGAATGCGGTTATAAGATGCTGTATCGGGGATCTTGTCAATGTTGATTGATTTGAAGTGGCTGTGTGGCTGTGTCATCACAACTTATTCTTATATAAGGCATACTTTATCTATATCATCATACTGACGACTATATGTTGTCTTTGTGCGAAACGCATGAGACACTAGTACTAATGACGGCATTCGTTCCATGGATATGACACCTGTCACATTACACTAGCCCTATCGCAACATTCTCTCAGTATAAATAGGTCTCGGTACACCATAACTTGATTAACTTAGCACCTCAAAATTGACCTCACTCTCAAATTCCTTTCTCACCTTGCTGCTTTCGGTGACGGGGTTTTACTACATAATGACATTCATTTGTAGCTCCTCTTCTACCCATTGTAGCTCAGGCCGTATTTCATCGAGGTCAGATATATCATGGGGTCAAGTGAGGCTATGGTTATATAGATAGAATTACATGATGTAGGGCTTTATGTTTCTACTATCACTAGTTCCTTTATACATGCACACGCACACATCTAACTATTTCGGAAATTTAAGACCAAAATACCGTCCAGGAAGTGGGCTCATTGTGATAGTTGTACTCGCAGCAATATAGATTAATTTCGAGGCCTGTTAGTTCCTTGTATCCTTCAACCACACCATTTGACTACCTTAACATGACAACTAGAAGAGAAAAACAACATACGATAGAAAAAAACCGAGACATGAAGAGAGCATCAACCAAAATCACACAATAACTTAAAGGACCGCCGATCAAAGAGGGGTTGTGAACAAATTAATATATTTTAGTTCAACGGGCCGGGGAAACGGAGGAACGACAATGCCCATCAACAAATCACATTTATCCACAACAACACCTCAATAAATACGTTTATCTGTCGCAGGTTCCCCTGCCGATCATTGGCGGCCGGGTGCTGATGACTTGTGCCGAAATATCCAGCCATGCGTGGGGGAAATGCTCGGGATACATGATGCCGAGTAATTGTTCCGGATCGGCAGGGTAGGTTTCTATACTTGTCGTGTCAATATATGTTAGCGCGGGTGGATGGATGGCGACTTGTTTGACACATTATCGGTGGACCGGACTTTCTGCATCTGGGTGTGATGTCCGTGGGCGTGGTGCGTGTGTGATGGTGTGATTACTTTGGAATGAGTTATATAAGGGCGCAGTGAGCGCGGTGTTGGTATAATATGATAACATAACATTGCATTTTGTTTGCCCATCATGGCTTTCTTTGCACTTGGATTTGTCACGATCCTCGCGCAAGTGGCACTTGCCTTACCAAGCGGCGACGATGCGCCCTTCCTCGAGGTCGTCGACTCGTCCAAGGCCATCGTCGGGAACTCAGTCTGGAACGCGACCGTCGGGCCTAACTATGCGAAGCCAATCTACTACAATGGAAAGGAGATTGTGGGTAGCGCGAAGGGCCAGTACTATTCGTATGCGCAACAGTCGAGGTCATTCCAGTTTGCAGACCCGACCATTGTGGAGTCAGGCGATGACTTCATTGATATCAAATTCACCGCGTCCGAGGGCGAGGCTCATTGGGTTATCTACCGCAACCAGCATGGGGCGTATCAGTATTTCATCAACAAGGATTTGCCGTCGACACTAGGCGAGTGGAGGAGTCTGTCGCGACTAGATAATGAGACGTTTCCCAACGGATACAATTCGCTGAAGCAGGGCGCTCTGCCAACTTTGTCTGAGATTGAGTCTGGAGAGAAAGTCCAGGACGAGACGTATAAGCTGGATGATGGGAGTTACATCACGAAGTATGACTGGAGCGATTTTATAAACTCCGCAACGTTCTGGGGTGTATACGGAGACGAAGTTGGGTGCTGGTATATCCACCCGTCGAAAGAATACATCAATGGAGACCACATGAAGCAGGAGCTCATGGTGCATCGGGAGAGCAACACCGGAGACACTGTGTTGTTGAACATGATCCACGGCTTGCATTTCCAGACCATCGCGGGCCACGAATTTGCCGAAGGAAGAATCTGGGGGCCGTGGTTGTGGTATCTCAACGACGGCTCGATCGACGATGCCTCTGCCAAATACGACGAGGAAGTAGGATCGTGGCCCTATAGCTTCCCAAGTGCCGACATCGAGTCCGGCCATCACCAGCGCGCCGTGTCTATCGAAGGTGTCATCACTTTATCTGACGGTCGGCCGGCCTCAGGAGCCAACGTTATGCTGGGCGACAATAACAATGGCGAAATTCCGTATGAGCAAGGCTCGAACTATTACTACCGGACCACCGCCGATAGCAAGGGAAGCTTTGCATTCGAGAATGTGCGCGCAGCCACGTACGCCCTTTACGCGTGGGCTGGCAATAACTCCGACGTAAGCGATGTCTCTACCAACCTCACGGTCAATGACATCGAAGTCTCCAAGACAACTGAGGCTCAAGATATCGGAGACTTCACCTGGGGTACGCAAAAACGCACCAAGATCTGGCAAATTGGCGACCTCGATCGCCTTCCTAGGGGATTTAAGAATGGTTGCACCGGATATCACCACGGCCTGTCGGACGATTCGCCAGCGAACCTTAACTTCACAGTGAACAGCACGGAGGAATCGGAGTGGGCGTACGCGCAGTCCGCTGAGGGCACTTGGCAGGTTTCATTTGAATTGCCATCCGCTCCCGATTCTGATGCTATCGCTGTGTTGTCGACAAGCTTCGCCGGGTATAGCTCAGGAGTAAACATGGAAATTACCGCCCAGAGCGGCGGTGTGGATGTGGGCGAGATCAATGACCTGGCCAACGACCCTTCCGTTTACCGGAGTTCGACCTTCGGTGGACTCCACCGGTACGAAGAGATCGAGGTCCCAGCTGGTACGTTCAAGGAAGGGACGAATACTATCGAATTCACGGTTACAAAGGGATCAGAGTGGCATGGCTTCATGTGGGACAGTGTATTGCTGGAATGGTCTTGAAGAAAGCTGGTAGAATGTTTCTGCTGTGATTTCCGGTATCGATGGTCATATGAGCTATCCAGTGAACCCTGGTCTTAGGTCATGTGAGGATTTGTGACTGTACTGTGCTTTTTTTATAAAACACAGCGGTAGACTCATTGGTTGTAGATTTGATGTTATGTAAATTGTAATCTATAATATGACCTACACTACCCTCATGGCAGTATATATACAAATCCAGACTGAGCTCCACTATTGACTGACGGGCCTGCCCTGTGTCTGTCTCGCTAGAGTTGCCAATCTTTTGATAAAGGCTTCCATGAGGTAAAATGGTGGGAAACAATTGGTATGCCCGTTTCTCTTGTTCAGGTCCTCGAAAATCGCAACTGTCCCTTCTATGATGCTGATATCATCCTCAAATTCGACCATGTTGGGATTGGTGCTGATCAAGTGCCAAAACAATGAAACCAATGCCGTGATCATAAACTGAGCATGTACCCTGTGATGGTCAGTATGGCCGTACAACGAATGAAACAGAACGAAATACTGACCAGAAGATTTCAGGGCAAATTAGGTGCTGCACACGGTGAAGATAGAGTAATGTAGATCGGGCAGCGTGATGACATAGCTCCACACTTGATGGTAATGGGCACCAGCCTGTTGGCATAATATCGGGTCGACTGGCACCATGGACCTTGGCCAGGCAAAAGTAATATTCGAGATGAATGTTGACACCGCGAATACTCAAATCATGAAGTAATGTATCCGGTACCGTCCTATTCATGAACCCTTCCGGTTGACAATTGACGGGATAGTTAGAGATGAAGTTGCTCAGCTCTAAATCCAATTCTCGAATGTGCTGTAACCGCCTCGCTTCCGGAAGTGCTCGTGCTTGGTCGGAATACAATAGTCGGTATATCCTGGATTTAATAAACGAAAACCGGAGGTCTGAAGAGAGAAGAAGCTCATTGTCGGAGAACGGCTTCATGAAAAACTGTGAATCGGACACCTGTGATACATAATTGGCAGGCAAATCGAGATCGCAGTCCGCATCGTTAATCAACGGGGGTTCGCATTTACGTATTGACATTTCTTTGTCAATCGCGTAGCAAAGCCAAAACATTGCCCGTATATGCTGCCGCCGTCCACCCTCTTCGGGTGTCTCATCCTGGACTTTGTTCCTGTTTCCTCCCAAATTGAAGACAATACGTATGGCGATAGCCAGTAAAAGCTCGGCTAACTGGGGCTGACCAAGAGGTGCAATATACAAGGACTGCCATGGTCAACAAGAGTTCCTGATTAGTATGGTTGACATTGTCACTTACAAGTATGACCAAAGCTTGCAACGCTATGGGGTTTGTATTATCCACAACCAATTCTGGCAACATCCCTAGTACGGCCTGGACATACGCATCGGGATCGGCATCGGCAAAGGCTGATTCATGCCCCCGGAGTCGGGTCATAAAGGCTGTTAGACCAACAAGACATGCCCAATCGGCTGCCTGCGCCGGATTCGCACCATTTGGGTCGGGTAAAACGGGTATGTTGTTAATGTCCAGTACGGGAAAGATAGAATATAACTTGTTTTCAAAGAAATACTCCACTGAGCGTTGGATGAGGTGATGGGAAGGCCACCGAGGTACGATAACCTTCTTGGGGTGGGTCGGATAATGTACTTTAAATGAATGAGCCAGCTCGCTAAAGAAATCATTAAAATTAAGGGTGGAACCGGTGCGAGCATGAACGGTTAATTCAAACGATGGAGTTTGCTTGAACGGAGCGGCACCGGGGCCACAAAATGCCAGGTGCCATTGGACAGCCGCCAGGGCTGCATCAAAGTCGCGTGATTCCAATAAATTGGTTTGAGATGACCATCCCGAGGGCAGGGAACCAGGACTCAGGGAAAGTGTACTACCCGGGCCGTGGGGAGGGTTCGTCGGTGGGCTGTGCTGTGCATTCCGAGGGCTTTGTCTCTCCGCTCGCAGAGCTTCTTCCAACTGCTTGACGCGCGCTCTACTCTCAGCCAGCTGTCTACTCCAACAATTAGCATCTGTTTGCGCCACCAGCGAACGATTGGTTCCGTACTCGCGGATCGACTTTTTGTGTTGTGCGGGTTCAGGGGTGAATGTGCACGGAACCCCTGCGAAATAGCATGTCTCGCAGGCAGGCTTGACTCGGTCGCAACGGATCTATGGGGTGACAAGAGCGGTGAGCAGAGAATCATCCCCAATTTGTTATAGATGAAGCAACTTACTCTCCGGTGCCGACACAGGTCACAAGCCGTTCGGACCCTTCCGCCAGTACCACTGCGGACAACCACAGTCGTCCCACTGCTCATAAGGCTGACTGGGTCCAGAACCACTTTCGTCTGCAGGTGGAACGATCTTAACGTACCCAATCAATTGTGATAGGACCAGATAAAAATGTCAATAAGATCACCGCTGAGTCATCCACTGCCTTAATCCGGTAGTTTGGCTGGAAATGGGGCGTTCAGGTCTCGGTCATAACGTGGTAAGAGAGGAGTGGTGAAGAGATTGACGCTTCATTCCGCTGCAGTGGATGTCAACCGGCATGGAAAAACTGCTCAGTGCTCGGGCCCCATCGATTCCACTGCGTTAATTGGTGGAAAACGTGCTCAGGTTTCACTTTTCTTCCACGTGAGTTCCACACTCGGAATGTGCGTGCTCCGCTTAGTCATGTCTTTTGCCCTCCTCAGGCTCGGATATAAGCGCTGTTGCTAGCCCTGGTAGCATGCTTCGGACTTATCTTCCTGTTCGAAAGCTTCATAGTGTCCACAATAACACACCCACAAAACGCCCAGCCTGCTTACAGATCATTGCGTAATCAAAGGAACATGTAAAGCAAGGGCCCTAATTGCTTCATCTCGTTCCGACTCTGTTACGAGACATCAAGTTTAAATATAATGGGGCCTGTGGGAACAGTACAATTCCAATAAATTGACATTCAGAATGTCGTGCTACTGTAATATGCTTTCGGGACAAAAAACGCTTGTTCTCTCGTGGGCACTCCAGGCAAACCAAAGGATTGCTGCTATGAATTTAGAAGTCCCCGTTTCCGTGCCGTGTCTATTGATCACCGCAAATTGATCGGCAATGTCCCCGAGAACTCAAACTTTCCGAGCCCCTTTCTGAAATTGTTATTCATTTGTTTGAAAAGGCTTTGCGCTGCCGGTTGTTCTAGACGAAATAACCCGTGGTATATATATTCTGTAAAAGTTATCAATGTTAATCTACATGACATCACCCGAGAGTCTCGGTGTCTACAGTATCTTATATAATTCTAGACCCTGTCAAGGATGTGTTGTCATTGGACTATAGGTAAGTTGGTCGACTGTAAAGCATGACGGTAGTTCCGTATCGAATAAATTAAGAGAAAGTTGACAATTCCACTCTATTTTTTGTGGTCCATCCAATCTACGGTAGATAATTGAACCAATACCATCACCGGAATATATTTGTGTCCTCATAACGATAAATACCAGCAACGTCTTGAAGCAAGGAATGAACCCGCAGAATACAGCACGAGTGGCCATGGCGATCATGTTCACAAACTATTTCCGCTGACGCGACTTTTCTAGTAGAGCCTCTCTCTGCTTCCATATCCAGACCATAGTGGTAGCCGGGCCGAGGAATATGATGCCCAATAAAATCCAAATCAACGCAACAGGCACCGGTGTTTGACTCACGTTGACTCTGTGCAAGTTCCAGACCGTAAATACGCACCAAACAAGGATTGTGATTGAGAGCATGAGGGGTGTAGAGGTTCCGCACCACATAGAACCATTTTGAGCCATCCCGAGGCGGAGAAGCTGTCTTATGACTGGGTAGAGATGAACTATGTGACATGAAGTTGTCCCCACAATCAACACGTTGTAAAACTTCACGAGATAAGGCATGTCTTGAACCCCATACAGTGATTTGATAATCTCTGCGTTTGGGGCGTTTTTTCTCAGGCGTGTGTATGCCAGAGAAACCAAAAAAGGAAATGCGATGTGGGCTGCTCCTGCTAGCCCCTCTGTGATGGGTGTCCCCCTAATCCGTGTCTCGTGGGGAATGACTATCGATATAGCGGGTAGTGAATAGGCTATCAATAGTGCTATTGGGAGACGCTCGGCAGCTTTCAAGTCGATCGCCCGAGGGTTGGGGTAATAAAACTCTCGTTTTCGGCTTTGGGAAATGTAGCAAATGGCGTAGATAGGGAACACGAATTCCCATCCTAGGACTGTCGAGGCAATGACATATGGATAAGCGCTAAATGGGTTTATCTATTTAGATATGCAGGGACACTGGGGCCATTTGTCACTAACCTAACTAGAAGGCTGACAGATGATCCTGGCCGGAAAGACTCAACCGTCCAAATAGCGTTAATAGAAATATTCAGAGCGAATGTGTAAGCCCCGAGCGCGTTGTCAGAGATAAGAATAGGCTTCTGGGAAGGGAAGCTATGGATAATTGACAAACCGAAGAGTAATGTCATACTGAGAATCCAAAGGTTCGTGGCTGCCCGTGACCGTCGTTGGGGTTGAGCGAGTACATCCTGATCCAATGCCACAATACCACTTCGCAACGGTCTGGGAAGGTGTTCTAAGATGTGGCCTGGGCATAACGCAGCGGTAAATGCCACCGAGATTAGAGTCAAATCAAGTCGTTTCGCCATCTGCATCTGTATAAACTCTAGAATTGGATTTTCAAGCGCTTCTAGCCGCTGAATATTATGGGCGTCCGATATAAGGACCTCGACTCTTGCTCGTTGGGTCCATTCGAACGAAGAGAATACTGCTTCAATTCTCTGCCGATCCAACTGAGTTTTACTTTCGAGCAGTGTTTTGAATGAATCTGCCAATATTGCCGCTTCTTCAATGGCAAGATTGGCACCTTGGCCGGTGGTGGGATTTAACTAATGCTTTTGTCAGCTAATTATAGCGCTTTGGTTGGAGACGATACTTGCCTTATGGAAGGAGTCGCCAATCAAGATACATCGCTTATAGAAGCAGCGCTTAAAGAGATACTCCTCCAAGGGGACAAGGAAGGACGCACTGAATGTTCTGTGCACGTCGTTTAAGCTCATACCCTTGATGATTAGATCATTCCCATACTCCTCCAGCACAGCAAGTTTGTCCTCGGTAGTATACTTAGGGATCGAACAACCCACAGTCTTCTGTGAATTTCTTACAAGAATGAACAGATACCAGTTTCCGCGTTTTCCAGGTTGAGTTAGGTAAGAATGATTCTTGTAAGATGTTTTCTGGGCGTACGAATTTGCGGTCCGATTCGGGTGGTGCGCGACGCCACCTAGACACTTATAGGTACAAACAATAGCTGAAGAGAATGTTAGTATGCTCTAGCAGAGTGCAATTCAAAGTCCCTTTTTTCGTAAGACTTGCCATTCATTTCATTGTAACCATATCCAACACCCTCGGCATCCGCTGTTGCCCACATCTCTGCCCGGGTTTGGCTATGGACACCGTCGGCACCCACAACCACATCTCCCGTAAATACGGAACCGTCTTTCGTCGTGACCCTTACAAGAGGATCAGAGTCTTTGACTGTGACAACTTCCTTGGACATATGAATCTTTGCCTTGTCTTTAAGATTGTCATACAAGGCTTGGATTAATTCACAGCGATCAAAGAACATTGGGGGATACCCTGACCTTTTGAATGTAGGGTCAGTTTTTGATAAAGCTGGTTTATTATGGAAGGCTCTTTGGCATACTACACTTACAGATCTTCAACCAAGCGACCAAAATGTAAAGGACTGTGAAGAGGGACACCGCCAGGACCGAAATGTTCTAATGCTTCCACGATGCAACTGATTGACTCTAGCTTCTCGCTCATCCCGATCTGATCGAGGACAAACATGCTGTGCGGCCAGATCGCTATACCTGCTCCAAACTGAGAAGGGAGAGTAGGGTACTTCTCCAAAACAACATAATTGATGTTGTAAAGCTCAAGGATGTTGGCAAGGGTAAGACCCGCAATACTGCCTCCCACAATGAGCACCGTGAAGTCAGACATAGTGCTTGATCAAGAGGGTCGTCTTCGATGCATTCCAGTGCGCTTGAAATGGTCCAACTCAGTGTAATAAACGATATACTGTCTAAAGAATTGCTATGATTTCCCTGTCAACAGTACGGGAAAGGGTGCGTATTGAACAAGATGGAGCCAAAAGGAAAGAAGCATTGCAAACTGAATACATTTCCATTAGTGACAAGACAAGAAAAGGTGATTAATTTAGCTTTTAACATGTTACATCGAATGCCAGCGAATCAGTGGCTTAGGTGCTGGGGCATGGTGATACTGCATTGCCAAGGTACCGCCAATGGACAGGACTGCCTTGATTTGAGAAAAAGCTTTCCTATATTTCTTGCGTTGCCTGAGGATTGGCTCCTTGTCCAGTTTTACCGCACAGCACATATAGTCAAGTTCATTAAGCAAAGGTCTATTTCATCCTGTATTCAAGTTTATAATGTTACTTTGTGCAACTTATTGTTTTAGGGGCTCCGAACGTGGTACCCGATCGGAAATGGTGCTTGATTCGGACGTAGTAGATCGCCAGGCGGTAGTGTTCACATGCCTTCCGGTAGGGTGAATGCCTAGATAGTATATTGCACTATGGTTATGGAGTACCAGAGCTTCAATTCTATTAGTGGCCTCGAAGTACAGCACCACAGAGATGATATAGAAGGTGCAGTGCCCAGATTTCTTTTGGCTGCAATATACACAATGGTACCTTCAAATTCATCAAACTCTTTCCCGTTCAATACAGAGGCCGTTCTGCGCTATCTGAATTTACTTAGGCAGTTTAGTTGCATGGGACGGGGGTTAGGGTTAATGATTTGACAAAAGGTCAGCAGCGATATAGGGGTGCTAAGACCTCCACAACAGACTGAAATGGGTCGGGTCAAGTATGCTCTTGCAAGTTGCACCTTTAAAGCTTATATTTCTAAATATCCTACACTGACCCTTTGACTTGGTTTAATCACTTTTGAATCAATAGTGAATCGGTTTCACGGTAATAATACTGTGGTATCAGCACGATTTGGCAAAGATTAACTTCCCTTGATCTAGATTGATAATGACTTATCAGATTCCTCACCAAACCAAAACCAATTTGCTCCGATTGTCCATGTGCCTCGAAGAACGAAAGTTTGAGACCAAACATGAGGGTGAAATTCAACTTCAGTCTAATAGAAGGGATGTCCAACGAGGGGAGCTGGCAACTTGCCGGTGTCTGTGGAACATTAGAAATTACGACACTGTAGTTGTACAGAATTTGTCTATATACTTTCTGGGGCAGTATTTCACCACCTGCACCCACAAACCAGTACCAACTGGGAGAAGTGGAGATTAACTTTGATTAACGTAACACAGTTAACTATCTTGGTTTCAAAAGCCGTAGGTTAAGCCTAAAAATGGCGGACTCCACCCCCGCAACCCCCGGACCATTTATCGCGGGGCCTCCATGGGTAATGGAGTTATATAGTCTTATTAGCCATTTTCCAACCTTGCATAATACAGTTTGAAAGAAACTAATAATCGGCGTGTGATCACATTTCTCTGGACAGTATATCATCCCTGGCCATTGTGCATCCCTGTGATCCATCACGTTTCTAGCCATACAATTGTCGGTTACACTGTATGATGTTAAGTTGATTGGTTTGGTTGGAAAAATTCAAAAATGGCCCGAAATTTCATCACAGAATACCAAAAGTACCCTGCATTCCTCGCATATATATACTTCCAGTTCGCGCGGGGCGTATTATTCGCTCATGGCATTGAAAATGGACCCAATGAATGACAAGCTAATCTTCACATGGTGAGATGCTTGCGCCGTTTTCAAAAGCCGCGGTCCCTTTCGAACTGCCTCCACTTTGTTCCTACAGGTTGCACGAGCGTGAAGCTCCTCGAGCCTTCGCCCATCGCTTGCACTCCATTTACCATGTACAGTGGTGTCATTTCCCCATCATCACTAAAGAATAGCTTTGGCCTCTCCCTCCTCTTAAAGGTCTGCACACTGCCATCGGTAAACTCGACGACCGAGCTAAACGCCTCCTGTAACTTGAAGTGCCATGGACCCTCCAAACTCCGGGAGTACATATGCGCCCCAACGCGGGGCCACTGCTGTCCATCATGTTCCACAAGGTCAATCATCCAGTGTGTGAGGATGTGCCAGTTCCCTCGCTTATCGCGCCAGAAGAACGGGTCTTCGGTCCAGGTGGGACTATAGCGGGTCGTATTCCATGTTGGAGTGTGAATGAGACGATAATCGGAATTATATTTGTCAGCGACATAAACTGCGTTTCCTTCAACACCGAGCATTATCTTGCTTGTCTGATCATCAGGTGTCCAAAGAGGCCAGGGGGCAGGGTTCGTAGAATGCGGTTCGACGGAACTGAGGATCATTTCAAAATCACTCCACGGCCCATAGAGGCTGTCCGCAGCGGAAACCGATATGTTGTTTGGCCACTTAGTGTATGAGATGCTTCCGCATTTAGTCGGTTCGGGGGCGTCTACACCGATCGAATACAGGAGGTACTTCTCCTCAGCGGGACTATACACGATGCACGGATTGTGACGAAAAGGCTGTGTGACTGTCTGGGCATAATGATACGGGCCTTGTGGTCCGGTGTGCGACTCGGCTCTGATTATAAACGAATGAGGTCTCCAACCCGACAAGCCACATCCATAGCTAAACTGTGAGATAAAAAGATGGAACAATTTTTCATTGTCGGGGTCCTGGAGGATTTGCCCACCCCAGGAAGAGTTTCCATTATTCCCAAAGTAGCTTGGATCCGTTACGTTCGTGTGATTGTAGCCAGCGAATCTCGTTGCGGGAGCCAGGTCTAGTTTACCGCAGTCGGCACTGGTCCATCCTGGATCACACTGGCACGCTTTCAATTCGGTGTGGTTGCTTCCCTTTGGTTGCGGCCCAGTGTTAGGAACGCACACTCCGTTCAGACTACAGTCTTCGTCGGTTTGGCACGCACAAACGGCTCTCAGAGTGAAAACTAATGCTATGATGAATGGTAAATACATATTATTGTATACTAGTTTTGGAATCTGATACAATACTGATCAATGTAATTTAATGTTCTGCCATCCTTAAGTACTTTCTCAACTACGACAAGAGCTTCCCCGCATCAACCGATTTCGGGTTAAAGGTGGCCGATGGCTAGGAATAATCCGTGTCATGCAGTGCAAGGCAGTGGGTGTTGTATGTTAGTCCTGCAATGTATTATTTATCCTAACTATTTTCTATTAATGTCCTATTAGTCCAACAATAGCATGAAAACAGGGGCCGGGTATTCCGGTTACATTGTCAGCTCATACACGTGCCATATTTAGTCCCATGTCGTAGATGAAAGCAGCCTTGCGCCTGTGACATTCTGATAAGCCTCCGATTTTAAGTCGACTGTCGTACGGCCAAAATCGGAGGTTATGGACGGTTCAAACGAAGCAAAACAACTGTTATCCACATATTGCAAAGGATAGAACTTTCCAGGGCGTGGGAGTGTCCAGGGCACACTAAATCAAACAAACAAGGTTTCCGTTTATCTTTCCTTACGAGGAAGGACTCGGAGGAGAATGTGAAAACTAGCTAGGATCATCAGCTGTTTGCACTTTCCACTGAAGCGAAATTCGCAATTTCAACATTTGATCTAATTCCGCTCCTATAATTTTGATATATTCCTCTCGCCAATACTATCTCCGAATATATATGCTGGAATCATTCTCTTCAAATGTTGATCATCTTTTTTAGCTTTTAGTATCAATTTATTTCATGACACGTAGTATATAATTAGACAACTTCAATCCTTGAATGGTCTTCTAGTTGAATTTAAGAAATTGGCCGTTTGTTTCACAGTCCTTAATACACATGAAGCCTTCAAGTGCTATATGCTGTGAATTCAATGTGATATTCATGACTTGGGTTTATTTACTTCGGTAATGAGATACATCAGTGTCCCGACGGTTGAAGCTTGGCAAAGGGCAAAAAGGGTTTAACTGTTCGGATCTCTCGGTCCTCCGTGAGTGTTGTATAATTGCCTGATTCCCTAGTGTGGGCCGAGATCCGAGCCTCCGACCCGTCGGGCCGCACCCGAGCCGAAAGTAGTTCCAAAGACGGTTAATCTCCAAGTGTCCTTTGTATTGTACAGTACGTATGTTAATTTTAAATTTTCATTTACGGTGATATCTCAAAGACCTTTAGATCTTTGCAATGTTCTTTGCCTCGGGGCCCTTCAAAACTTGATGAGCCATGAGTCCAGGACAATCGTCATTTGGGGAATGCCCGGGAGCAGGATATATATAAGGTGAATGCGAAAATTTAGTTGATCATGACGCATGCCGACATAGAATCATGCCACGAACTTGCTATAATTGGTGAAGACAGTTGGTTAAGGGACTACTAGTAATAGCTTGATGTTAAAAAAAGGCCTAGCTGGTTGACAACTTTGACGGTGAAGTTGTCCAGAGGATCAGGATATTGCGTGATAGTAGGAGGAAATAGCTTCTCCATATATGAGGTCCATTTACCAATATTCCAGTGAAGTACGGAGCTTCTGGGAGAGTATAAACTCCGATTAGTAGAGGTCTTTATAGTAATTACAATTATCCAAGTACTGCTAACATCTAATCCAATCTGTCCAGAACCTCCGAAGATCGAGGTCCATATAGACTGCATCCGAGATGCTTCAATTGATGGTCATTTTCAATGTTCTTCTTACATTATCTCCATTTTCGAGGACAGTCAGATCTATCCCAATTTCAACTTCCGCGGTTGATGTTCCCTGTTCCTCTACCGATAACAAAAGCGTACCACGTCCAGCTCTGCAAGAACAGAGTGTAAGCCTCCCAGATATCCTTGATCTTCCATAAAATCACGAGATTTTCGTATATCCACATCATGTATCCCCACGGCTATTATCATAACTTTGCTCCTTGTATTAACATCTTCCACGCAGAATTCATGTATCGGGTACTGTTACTGGGGAAACTGTTTCTGCCCCTTAACATATCACTTCTGCAACTGTGCGGGTCATGGGGGCAATTGTACTTGCAAAATATGAAGGGAGATGTTATTCTGTTTCGGCAAGGAAGGTGTACTTCATCGTAGTGTTTCTGTCAAGGGTTGAGCTTGTCACAGAGGGCATAGACTCCGGCGAAGACACAGTGACTCTTTGAATTGTCATACTGTCAAAATGCCCTTAGGTAATATTGTGAGATGTTCTTCATACGCTTAAACAGGCTTTGTGCTAATAGGGTGGTAGTGCAACAGAGTTAGTTTCACTACACGGGTTGGAATGCGATATCGTGAGCAACGCCGTGATGGATATGGCATATTACCTTGTAGTATGGTTGTAGCGTACCTGGTTTGTAATGGGGTAAGGAACATTTAAACATAGTTTTCCCTATGAAAAGCGTATATCTGGATCCAACCTTAATGTAAGGGGGTTCTACCACTAGTACTATTCGGTTGCAGAATGCGGGGAAAATCACATGGGTAGACTCGTGAGCCGATGGCGTGATTGGCTTGCCTTGCTTATTTCAACTGTTCCTTCACCGAAAGTGCACACACTCCACTACTAGCATTGACAAAGCCGCAGCTACTAACCACAATGCGCGTCGACCTCGAGACCGATGAAGTTGAGAGGCCTCTTCTAGCAGACTCTAGTGAGAGAAATTACACGACCACCGCCAGTAATGCCGTAAACAATGGGGACGCAACGCCCCCCATTGGTACTTTCAAGCGAACTCTCGGCGCTGTTGATGCATTCGGTATTATCATCAGTATTGTGGTCGGTAGTGGCATATTTACTTCACCTGGGTCAATTGACACCAACGTGCCATCCCCTGGAGCAGCTCTTTTCGTGTGGTTCATAGGTGGATCGTTGGCCTGGATGGGAGCGAGCAGCATGACTGAATTAGGGACCAGTATTCCAGGGGAAGGTTAGCATTCAGCCATCATCACCAGTCACTATTGTTCCAGTCTAATCCTTTAATGGTAGGCGGTATTCAACCCTTCCTCCAGTACATATTTGGAGATGTTTTCGGCTTTCTTGCTGCATGGACCTGGATTATTGCGGTAATGCCTGCAACACTAGCCATCCTGAGCATCGTCTTTATCGACAGTATCTTTCTCGCCGTTGGAGCACTCAACCAGCAGGGAACCATATACCATAAGTTACTCTCGATCCTCGTGCTAGTAACAATTAGCGGGGCAAACTCGATCAGTACAAAAGTCAGCACCAAACTGAGCAGTTTCTTTGTGACCACAAAGTTTTTAACTATCATCGGAGTCGTCCTTGCCGGCCTCGTAGTGGCAATTCTGCACTTGTCACGGACTTCTTGGGACGGACCATCGCAAGACTGGTACACCAAGTCATGGTTTGACTTTAGGGATACCCTCACACCAGAGGGGAGTTTGATCCACTGGGCCGATGTGGGTGGATGGGAGATGATGGGCCACTACTCTGCTGCACTGTATGGTGCCCTTTGGGCATATTCTGGATGGGATAAGGCAAGGACTATCAATACTTCCTGTGGTATAGGACATAACTGACAAAGGAGGAATATAGGCAATCTACGTTACTGCAGAGCTTTCTGCACCAGCCTCGCAGCTCCCACTTGCTATCAACACCGGGGTTCCGATCGTTATTCTGTGCTTCATCGCAGCCAACACTGCCTACTATATTCTTCTTCCTTGGAGTGTGGTATCTACAACTGATAGTGTCGCCGTGGTAGGTGTCCCTGGCTTCGCCTGTTCGTTATCTACGTAATAATGCTAACTCTGCCAAAGTCTGCTATTACACGATTACTGGGCACTGCCGCGGGTATTATCGCGGCGGTGTTAATATGTCTCGTTGTAGCAGGCTCCTTATTAGGAAACTCTTTCGTCGCTGGCCGCATGATTGTTGCAGCAACCAACCAGAACTGGCTTCCTCGATTTCTAGGTGTAATAGGACAATTCGGTAGAGCACATTCAGAGCAAACACACACGCAGTCTGTCAGCTCGGATGCACCGATAAATGCGAATATCTTGTCCACTGTGTTACCGATAATATACATCGTTTTTGGAAATTTCCGCGCCCTTTTAACATTCAATGGTCTGGGTGAATACTCTTTCTTTCTTTTGACTGTCCTTGGGGCGATAATTCTACGATTCCGAGAACCCGAGCGTCGCCGGCCGTACAAGCCGTTTCTCATTGTCCCGATCATCTTCGCGCTGGTGAGCGGTTTTGTTGTCATTCGGGGTGCCCTATTCGCCCCATTACAGGCTGTGATCTTGATTTCGCTTTGGGTGATCGGTGTCGCTTACTACCAGACTTGGAAGCGCTGGAATGTCTGGCAGTCTCGGTAGATAAGTGACAATCGATCGCAAGCGAAATCATTTACGAAAGGCTTAGAGGCTTGCTATCAACATTCATTATACTATCTTTAAATTGCTGCCAGCTGTTTACTGATGTCGGCGTATAGACTACACTATGCGCATTTCTCCACCTTGACCAACTCCAAGTTGATGCTTTACGTGGTTCAAACACAACATCCCAAATGTTCTACATTTTATGTATTTTCACTGCCAACATAGATCTGCAACCATGCGTTCCTATAAACTAGATAGTGTTAATATATAAAACTCTTACAGGTTAATTGTTAGGGAATCAAAGAACTTGAGGCAGTTTATGTCGTTGGAAATATGTAGGTGGGAGGAATTAGCAAGTTCATCTAAATACAACCCGTATCCCTCGTCAAGGCATTACTAGGGTCATGCATCAACAATGTCAGTACCAAGTGCCACCTCCCGAGCAGCCTCCAGGTCAGAGGAAACGGTTTTCAACTTCACCTCCAGCCTATTTACACAGTCAGGGCCCAATGGCAATCGCAGTATTTTCCCCTTGAGACTACCAGCTTGCCCTTCACCCGTAACCACCTCGAATATTCTAGCTACTGCCCTTTCCGGATCTCCCTTTTGGTTCCCGTTTGCGGCGTGGAACAAATCTAATGCCGTGCGAACCGGTCCATTCTGATATGGTTCGCTCAATCCCCTCTCATTTAGCTGCAGCGCAGACAAGAAATTCGTTCGAAACGCGCCCGGTTCAACAATAAGGACCGAGACCCCGAATGGTGCAACCTCTTTCGACAATGCTTCCGATAAGCCCTCGAGCGCAAACTTGCTCGCTCCGTATAGTCCACAGCTCGGGTTGGCATTCTGGCCCGCTATGCTACTAACGTTCACTATCATCCCACTTCCATTGGCGCGCATACCAGGTAGTACGGCACGGATGGTTCGAAGGGGTCCGAAAAAGTTCGTTTCGAATTGAAGATGGCTTTCCTGCTCGCTGCTCGTCTATTAGTAACCTATAGAAGAGACAATTGACAGAGCGACGTACTTGAAGTCCTCAATGGCGCCTAATAAAGAGTATCCGGCATTATTAACGAGGACGTCGATCTTCCCGTAGATGCTCTCGGCTTGCTTCACCGTGTCGACAACGGTGTCGGCTTTGGTCACGTCCAATATTAGGACCCTTCCGCCCTTGCCCTCAATCGCTTGGACAGCAGCCGCGGATTTAGTCGTGTTCCTGACGGTTCCTATGACTTTATGTCCAGCCGATAGAGCGTACAGAGCGAGCGACTGGCCGAGACCAGATGAAGCGCCCGTAATAAACCAAACTAAAGAGGCCATTGTTTTATATCAAGATCACAGGATGCAATGCTCACTGTATCATTGTTTAATGATACGCAGGGGACGCCCGGACTATATACACAGTAATGTCCGGAGATAAGTACGGCTTTAGGCGGGTTTAAGATAATTTGAGACGGGGCCTGCTAGCGGGACACATCATATTTGTAAATGGCCCCAAGTTAGCTCCGGTTCAGGATTCCCAGATTTTTGACAGAAGCTGATGTTTCCTATACGAATAGAGATGCGTCGACTGTGGCGCGTGATCATCTGACTTTCCACGTGCTATATTCTGCAAGCTACAGATCGACGAATCACGTTGAGCATGTGATGTTGTTCTCATTTACTATGTCCTGCCGCTGATTGACTTGTTTCATTCCCTAGTCTCTCACTGCACATGATGTGGGATACTTTTTGCCGAACGACATATTTATCATCGTATCTGATCTTGGATCCATTCGAGACATTATAATGGGGTTTGACTGAAAGCTACGGATGTGTCAAACTGACATGCCGCTACCACTCCTTATCAAACTGCAAAACGTTAACGCCATGGTCCATGCTTTTTCTCGCTGGCTCAACGTTTCAGCTAATGTGGCTCGGTGTGTGATGTGAACTGTGGCTTTCATCAGCTGCATCCCAATGGACGATCACTACTTACGGAATAATCATCCGATAGACCAGGATCCCATCCAAAGAGCATTGCGATCGATCGTCATTTATGTGACGAAGATCAATACCTGTTACTCTTCGCGTAGGTGGTAGTGACCCATAAAAATGGTAAGAACACGAGGTGCCGAGAAAATGGCCGTGCGATATCCCCCGGACCTTTACGAGGCAATGATATAAAAAATATGACAACCCACGCGTGGCCTATTTCGATTTCCAACCCAGCAATAATAAGCAGTATGAGGGCTTACCTACCCATACTTCAGTTATGGATACTCTTCCTTACGGGACCGGTTATTGGCGCCCGCAAATGGGCAACGAAACTCGATACAACCGCAACTAACATCGGTCCTCTCACCACAACATTCACACCCCCAGCTTCATGCTCCGAAACACGGACACGAGAATACTTTGGCCTTTGGCCTGGTTTGGAGATGGGCTGTGAAGGACCTGGTGGAGATGAATGCTGCCCGAGTGGCTGGCGCTCAGGTGTATATTATAGTCCTGGGATGTGTCCATCCGGATATCAGTCTTGCACTTTACCCACGTCTAAGCAACGTCGGGAAACGACTGTGTTGTGCTGTCCAGAGTAAGTATCTAATTCTTCTGTTTCTATCATGTCATTGCCCCAACCTCGAAATCTATGACTAACGCGAACAGTAATTTTTCCTGCAACGGACAAGGCTACTGCAAGCGCATGTTGAACACAAGGATTCCCCTGACAATGACAGACGCGACGACCACAACCACTCGGACTGAATATGCTGTCACCGCAACTCCAATCCAAATTCGATTCAAGGCTGCTGAATCGACGATTGTACCCGTTCCGACGGCATCGTTGAATCTCCCACGTGGATTTCTTTATACGCGGGAGAAGGTCGGTATTGGGGTTGGGGTTACAGCCGGTGTTGGATTACTCATTATCGGTGTATACCTTTGTTGTTGTTACGCTCGTAGAAGGAACAGAGCTAAAGTGCTTGCAACCCCACTGCAAAGCATGGCTCCTGATGGTCCGCCGCCTGCTTATCCAGGCAAAGACAATGACGATGAAATGGGGAAATAAGCTTTTCGTTCCTATATGATGGGGTGGATCATTTCCTGGGCCTTCTGGTCCATTTTGTTCATCTTGTCCATTTTGCTCTTGTTTTCATCATCTGATTAATGGACAGTAAGTGTTTTCTTTATCTGACACCAATCAGTAAGATCTCATTTGAAGATATAACACGGAGCCAAAGTCCGTCTTAAAAAAACACAGCCACACAAGCCTGCATAAGGCACCCAGGATGTGAGGGGTTATGAGTAGCTAACGATGCTTGGCGACTCCACAGCTCGTGTAGCTACCTTGGCACTTGCGTCTCCCGTTCCGACTATTTTCGAATCTTGTTGTCTGCTACTCGACTACTACAATCTATACCAGGATGGACCGGTTGCCCACGTCTTTATTGTATTCTTTCTGCGGTCTTGTAAGTCTGGCCAGGTGTGGTTTTAGTCACGACATTAGTAAAGAGTCTATGGTCGCCATCTACTCGGACCTGACGAGTATATATAGTTGTGGGATGACTGTCCGCGAACAGTGCGCATTTTGTCACTTGTGAATAGCGCATGGTACGATGCCTGTGTACCCCATATATACTCCAAAATATCGTTCCGACTGGAAAGTGACACCGGTTTGAGAGAAGAGTTAATCGAGATACATAAGAATCCACTGCGGAAACAGTGCCTCACGTACACCGGAATATTGACTCTGGATGGTGCCTTCATCCGGGAGGGCAAAGACGACGAAGAGACCAAAAGATTATCGAGGGTCAAAGCTAACCTATTAGATAATCTCGCCAAAAGAGAAGCGGATATATGTTCGGCCTCAGATCTCAGCCCACCATTTGATCGGTATTTTGCGAGTGACAAACATGAAGCTGAAATCTATGAAGACTGGACTAGTCCAAGATGGGATCCACTGGTAGCTTTCATCAGTGAACTGCAGCACTTGGTTGAATTGAATTACGACTGTCTGAACGCATTTCCACCAGGGATTCTGGTCGCGTTGCATGAACATCATCCATCATGCAGGTTGAGCGTGAACACATTCCGCCTGCGAAGTTTGAACGAACCAAAGACCGACCATCACGAAATAGACCTACTGCGATCGCCTTGTTTGCATGCTATTAACGTACGATTTCTGAATCACGACAGTAACCTGGTAGAGGACTTCAACGAAGAGGCAGCAAGAGCGGCCGTTGCAATAGCGCCGAACTTGAAGCACGTCCGATTGCAAAAATGCATGCCGAAATTCGTGAGAGTAAGAGACCTAATGGGACTGAAGAAGGGGACATGGAAAGGCTTCATACCGCCCCTGCAACACGGCCAAGTTGGACAGAAGCGCGAACTAACGACTCTCTCGCTGTCGGGGTACGGTAATTCCGTGCATGGCGACAAGCCGCGGCAGTGGGGAGAGGTAGTTGATCTATCAAAGCTAGTATCACTCTCACTGCCCTTTCAACATGCAACCTTGAAGGATATTCTTCTCGGAAGTCGATTCGATGCACTAGAAAAGCTGGATATGAACATTGCCTTGAGATGTGGCATTGCAGAGCAGCAGCAAGTAATAGATGTGTTTTTCAACGAGCTTCCACCACTTAAAGCTCTCCGACTACGGGGGGCGATTGACCATGGCTTAATCGAGACGGCCATGACCAGGCATGGACCGACGCTACTGGAACTACAACTTCATCCTTTCAAACCAGGGCTCACTATCAGAAGCACCGCTGACTACTCGTCACTGACACCAAGTGTACTCGAAACGGTTGCAGAATTGTGCCCGTTGTTAGAGCAGCTCGATGTTAACATTCCACGGTCATCTGGGGATAGAACAGAAACGTCGTACTACGAGGCCATCAGCAAGTTCCAGCGCTTAAAGCACATCCATTTGCATCTCTACTACAGCATGGAACCTTTACAGCGAGTAGAGGACATAGAGGAACCGTTAGACGACTTCGACAAACAAACCTACGACGCCGCGAACGGCCGAGATAACGATGTGTCGGTGCGAATCGTCAACATACCGGAGAGGCCCCAGGTGGATTTGTGCGCTGTGCACGTTCGTGATGTATTCATGAATGCGGCGGTCGACTCCACTTTAGCCCGTTCAATTTGGGATACTATAGTATCATCAACACCGCGACAAAACCTTCAGACGCTGAGAATATACCCGCATATTTCCCAGGCGCATATTATGCCGTCTTCCATCATAACAAAAATTGAGCACATGGAGCGTGCGTTCAAGGTGGAATGGGAGGGGTACGGTAGCGAGGTGGATATCACCGAGCTTTGTGGTCGGATTCGGGAGCGTAGGGATGCAAAGGAGAAGGCCTTTGAGGCTCGAATGGTCGCGAAATGGGGTCCGCTTGAAGATGAGCGCGATGGCGATAGGAAGATTATGAGGCGGATATGGCCTGAGCGAGCGCATTATCTGGACTGGCGTGACCGGTGGTGTAGTCTGCCGCTACAGCGCACTGGTAGATCTTGTGAATAATGGAAGTTTAACGTCGTTACTGCATGCCGGAGCGATCCATAAGAAGACCGTCCTCTCAGACCTTCAAGCGATACGAAGAGTGGGAGTTGTATGTAGCCGTATATACGCTGCGTTGTTGCAGGTGTTGAAGACGCGGGCCAAGCAACTTCAGCAGATTAATAGAATCTTCATTGTTTGATTATCCCCACTGAAGTATTAACAGTACGACAGATCTATGTCTAATCCTCTGCCATGCCACCATCCGGCCACTGATGAATTATAATGCTACCCGTATTCTTGAGCTCGACAGCCTGGTCATCATTTAACCCCCATGCCGTCATCATATCACTCCCAGGGTTATATTCCCACTGACTACTGAGGCACAACGACACCTGACCAGTCAAAGACCGAGTAAACTTCAGATATTCATTGGCCCCTGCCTCTCCTATCTCCCACCGAAACGAGAATTCCATGCGTCGCAGACGAGGCATGCGGTGCGCAGCGTGGCCCATAGCGGAGTATATCCTATCGAGTTCATTGCTTTTTACGAGACCGCGCATCGCGAAGTAATCGGTGTCATATTCCCAGTAATCCTCAGTTGCCGGTGGATCGCCATCCCAGTCTTTTTCGGGGTCATTGTCCACGATCCATTGGCCTATAAAGGGTTGAAAGCATTAGACAAAGACTGGAATCCGATAGGGTTGTATAAGGGGGTCTTACCATCGGCGGTGTAGGGTGGAACGAAGCGGACTCGCACATCTTCAAGATATGGCCAGTGGAGTGTCGAGGTATGAATATCCTCTTCCGGGGAAGGCCAGAAGAGCGAGCTGTTAACGCGAAGAAAGAGGAGGTCCAGCTTGTGAAGGCGCATACTCAGGTTCCGGAGACCGATTGACAGTTCATCTAACCCGTCCGGGGAGAGGTAGTTGGCCGCGTTACAGGATGGATTCAATGATAGTTCCCGGTACGCTTCAAGCTCGTATGAAAATTTCTCTACAGACTGTGGGATGAGGTGAAGATGCTCAATGAGCTCTTTAAGAGTATTGTCAGAAATAGGTTCTGGAGGGGTGACGCCTGTATGCATTTACGTACCTTGTCTAAGCTCGCGCAGACCCTCCAGAGCTGCTCCTTGTACACTTCCATTTTCCCCCAACGAGAGCTGCTTAACCTCTGGTAAAAGACTGACTAAGTGGCACATGGCTGAAGGCCGAAATGTTGAATGATCGATATCTTCGATCTTCAACCTCTTAATAGAGGGTAAAGTTGGCAAATTCCCAACGTCCCCGTGGTCGAATGCAACCCAATGAGGGATTTGGCCATATTGCAGAAGTTGCTGGGTATTAAGTGACGCGATGAAGTGATTTGAAAGATCTTCATTTTCTCGTATATCTAGAAATTCCCCATCCGGTGCCCAAATAGACAGGGAGATATGGTAGTTTTGGCTGCGCCAAAAATGCAACAACTTGAAAAGTTCCTTAAGCTCGCGAAGACACTGTCGCGCATGTTTCCGCGGGAGAACCTTGGCCTGGAGCTCGTTTTCATCGGTCGAGCTAGTGTCAGAAAGCGCATCAACCTCGGGCCATTGGCAGCTTGTATCGGGCCTGAAGAGAATGCGACGAATATAACCCACCCGTGCGTGTCGCTCGACAGACCCCGACGTTAGCCGAACAAGATCCTTTATTGAGTGACTGTTGCTACAATTCAATGTGATCTGGTCCCAGATTGCGCGCTCCACACTGGCCTGCCATCTTCGAGAGACAATGCTATATTGGGCAAGTTTCGTGGGGTACCAATCCGGAAGTGGTCCACTGAGAATTGAGGGTGAAATGTTTCCAACAAGATAGGATATAATCTTGGCGAGAATCTCATTCGGCAAACGGTCCATGGTGGAAATTGGAATTGACCAGTTGAAGGCATCGTGAAATTAAGTAATTGGTTCAGGGAAAGGAAGATGAACCATAGAAAAGAAAACCTTGTTCATTCACCGCCTTACCAGGCATCCATTTGTTATTTGCCAGGCAGCAGGTCCTCGGCAGTTTTGACTCTCAATTAGCATCCATCATCTTACAATTTCCTTCCATAAACACCTATCAGGTCTCAGCGGGAGCCGAGCGTGTCTATCACCAGGTGTCCGCAGCGCATGTGATGGCCGACCCGGAACTCAACTCCAGTCCTGTGGGGATGAGCAGCCATCATTCGGATCCATGGAATAGCATTCCCAGCACATGCGGGCAGTTTGCGTCAAAGTGGGCCAGGCTTCGCAATCTGAGTGGCTTGGGGCTAGACTCCGGGACAACATGATTGATCTATGATGTTACGGCTCCGAGTTAATCCTTTTTCGTGATACTACGAGGGCATCGACTGATGCAAATCTTTGTACCTTGGGGTGCTTCAGCCATCGCGGTTTATTTGTAAACTACATCGGAAATGGCCGACTGTTGTCGACTGTGTCGTGTATGCGGAGCAGTTCTGAATGGTACATTATCCGCGAATTGCCTCAACTATCCGCTGAGAGATATTGTGTGTGAAGGTTAATCAGGTACACACGCCGAGGGTATGTATACACAATTGGCTTCGTTAATCTTTATTCCCCTGACGCAAGAGCTAGCTGATGTGACTAGGAGCCCCTGTACATGGTTAGCAACGGTTGTCTTCGCCACAGCCGTGCTATACTTGATTACCATCTGTCCAAATCCCGATGATTATGCCGTTGGACAAGTAGGTACAGCTTCCCACACAATGACTCATTGTAGGAGTCCATAGCTACGGTGCTTGCTTTCCCCGTCCTTAAGATAGGCTTCTCGCTGACGTATTTACGTGTGCGTGTTCACAACATCCTTAAGCTTACCAGCTAGTCTTGACCCATTAGCCAGACATTTAGGAAGCTAATAGAATCTCCATGCTTTGCATGAATCGATAGCCTGGTATCAGGACACGAGAATGCGCGATCAAGATTGCGGCGATCCAGATATGGTTTCAGCCAGGCAACCGAAAGATTCAAAAACCGTCTTATATGATTCGCTGGATTACTGTACTTGTAACCCTATCATCAAGCTACGATAGCAACCCACGCTCTGTGGGGTAGAGCATTACGCACGGTGAACAACAGCTTGGCGCTTATGCCCGAGCTTTAAAGTTATCTCCAAACAAGGTTCGGATAACCCAAGTGGTGTTACCATGTCTGGCGCGAGCCAATGCACGAAACCTATGAGCTCGTGCGATCTGGAAACATTACGTCTTGTTCATACGAATGAGGGGCTCAGGGATAGCGCACTGTTTATATGCCAGTATTGATTATACATGAAGGATGAAGCCAGAGCTAGCCTTCATGTCACATGTACCAAGGTGACATTCTAGCTCTTAGCTAACATGCTTGTTTCCTGGTAGGCCCCACCAGATACAAAGCATGTTGTAGTTAAGCAACTGTGGATCTGTATGCTTTCGCGCAATGTTAACATTCCGTCAGTCCTATTGCTTGCCTACAGACATCGGCGTGATAGTCCGAAAGCTTTTTCAAGTTTCAGTAGGAGGCCTGTTTTCGAAGCCTTATTTGTGGAAAGTTCCTTACATGTAGGCTGGACAAGTCTCATCTGGGCATTCCCTCAATCTTTCGGTAATGATGCAGCACCGAAAAGGGAATCCTTGCCCCATCTCTGATACTACTATTACGGGTTATATGACCACTCCAGACATGGGAAGCCCAGGTACGACCGGGCATATAGAAGGCATTAGAATTGGGCCCCTCGATGTGAATGACAGCATTGCCGTATGCTAGATGCCGTCAGCCCGCGGCTCGATCTTACGTTAGACGGCATCACCCCTGAACCAATTATCGGCACAACAAGTTAAAGCGGAGGAAGCAAGCATTGCACGGTGGGTGGCAAGACCCTTTTTTATCTCCCCGGGATTGGAACCAAAACCAAACGCGAAACTTAAAAAGAGCCAGATCCCGCAACTTGTGTCCGAGTCCTCAGCTTTGTAATGCCCATTGGAAGATATTGGCCAAATCTCCGATAGGTTGCTCAACTAGCGAGATGCTTCGTTCATGGGGTTGGCCGTCCTTGCGCCACTGACGCCCCCGTCAGCAATATATATGTTGCTGCTGGAAGTCACTACTTCAGTTACTACGATTTTGTCATCTGAGGCATCGAAGGACGCCTAATCTCACACATTGCAAATTAGCGTCTCTACCCTTTGATCTCACACAATGGCTGTTTACTTCGCCAACCCCAGTCTTACGACTGATCAGAACCCCCACTGGTCCCTGGGTATGCCATCGCTACCGGCGCCTGACTACGACCGATATCTTGGAGGATTGGCTGTTGGCCTAGGGATCGCTAGTACAGATCCCGCATTCACATCACCGAGTCCGCAGGTGCAACTCTCAGACGTGTCATCATCCGAGCTCAGCAACTTTGACATTCCTAAGGAGCTCTGGTGCCCATCCAATGCGCAACATGTAAGACTTCAATGGTCTCATATTTGCAAATTGAGTTAACTGGTCATAAGGGATATGGTATGAATGGCTATGCACCCCTGCTTCCTGGGCGCAGTCAGGAGATGCTCTATCCTGCGGCTGGAGGATCCTTGGCTCAGGAGCCAGCAGCCCGTCCCGACAGCCGCCGTACAAGCTTCGACTCCACTGAAGGAGCATTTCAGTTACCTCTACGGCTGCCCGTAGGTAATTGTTCAAACAATCCTCCACCACCCGATGGCTCTCTAAAGCCCAAGCCCACATCCCGACGGCGATCCTCCCAACACAGTGTCAATAGACCCCGTCGCCGGTCAAGCTATTCGGACCACAAAGAGGACAATCCGGATGTTTGGATGATGCGCAAGAAGGCACACAATCAGGTTGAGAAACGGTATCGTGCGAACCTGAACGCAGGATTCAAACAGTTAGAGGATGTCACCAAGCTGGAGCCCGTATCCGCAGCCACCGATCAGAAAATGGCCAAAGGTTTGAGACCGGGCCGTAAGGCATTGATCCTGCAGAACGCCTATGAACATATCCTCGGTCTTCAGGCGGAGCTGAAGGCCTTGCAACAGCAACTTGGAAATAACTAACATGCATTTTGCATCATCAAAAGACAGTTCGACCAACCATGACGTGGTACTAGCGTGCGTCACTGGCTCTGGTCCATCTGGCATTTATCGTGCATTTTTATCTGTATAGCCTTGGTGGAGGCAATGTTATCAACCCGGCTTATATGACATGACGAATCTGTATCTAGCTTGTGCTGTCAATTCTAGTGAGGGAATTAGTATGTAATCGGCTTTGGAGTCTCGGAGATGTCTTCATGTCACGGTGTTAGAACTGGTGTCTTGTTCGTAATGGGTTGCATAAGTTCTGACCCTTCAGAGGGAGGTGCCGTGCTTTCTTCCATCATGGACATATATCTGAGCGTAGGTTATGCCCATGACATATCACGTGCACCGAACCCCATATTGGGATGCTTCACAACATGCTTCGAACAGGGTAGGACATGTCTACACAATAGATACACCAAAGCCATTCTCCCTATATCTGCATACATGTTTGTGCACACATACACGGGTACAAACGTGGACATACATACTCAAGCGCAACATCCAGAACCCGGTGCAGCATCAAATCCCCAGAACAAGCCACACAACTGAACCAAGAACGGTACACAGCACATGGGTGAGATGTAACCGCATCTGTAGGTACTCGTCCCGGAACCAAGGTATTAGCACTGCAATATCCGGAGTTTTCAGCTAGCACATCCAACAATGAAAGGGGATTACCGTGTCTCTCTCATTGAATATTCCGCACAATTTTCTCCCCATCAAATCAATCTATCAATCACAGAACGCCTCATCCAGTCTTTATTCTGCGCATCATTGTCTAACGTGACACACTTATGCATTGTTCGCAGGGTATCTGATACAGCCTCGGCTGTCAGCGCCCTTTATCCAACCACCATTTGATAACATGTTCACGATACCTACTGTGTACACAGGGGACACGATGACCCCATTATATTGAGGCCGCCGTTACACGCATACATATGTACATGATAGGTAGCACGTACCCATACAGCGGGATTTACCGCTCCATACGGCTTTCGCTGGCAAAGGTCCTCTACTAATCCTAGGAAGTCGTGTCTCCTGAATTAGTCAACTATTCGTGCCATCCGCGCGGCCGTGATACAGTTAGTCGAGTACATATTTCTTGGAGATATAAATTCCGGTTTCAGATATGGCTCTTTTGCTCCTCCCCGGGACCGGCAGTGATATCGTTTTATTACGTCTTGTTTACTCCGAAGAAGAAAAGGCTTTCCATTGTTTACTATTATTATTATACTTTTCACTCTGAATACTGCACCATGAATAGAGAAGAGAAACGAAGCGGAACTGGCACAGGAGATCCCAGAGTGGGCTCAAATAGTGGTCAAGGGGGTGGATCTCGGTGGCCTGTGAGAGCACAGGACACCAGTTTCCAGAGTCTTCGGCGTTTCCCCCCGCCCTGGGTGCCGGTGACCTTTGAGGAACTGCTTGACAATGGGGAGCCAGAACGTCCGGAAGAAGTTACTTCCCGCCAAGGCCATGGTAAAGATATGGGAACGCAGCGCGCCGAAGAGCCAGCCATGGACGACTGGCCTGAAGAGGTCCCTACCCACCAGGCCCAGGTTGAAGACAAGGGGAAGGAACGCGCCGAAGACCCAGTCACTCCTGAAAAACCGGCGCCGGTCCCTTGTCCTGTCCAAGATGAAGGGCAGGCGATAACGAAAGAGAAGATTTAGAGGAGGACAGCTGGGAGTAGAATCCACGTTCCGGTCGAGTTTGGAGAGGAATTCCTCGCACGGTGGGTCGTAATTCCCTGCGATACCGGCCATGAAGGTGACCCTATCTTCAAAATAATGAGGGGATTGGATGCTCTGAAGAGGGACATCGATAACTTTCCGGAGGCGACGAAGCACGCGTCCAATCCTTTGAAGGTGAGATCGGCGACCCCGTATGCCTCGACCACGACTGTCTATCTTGAAAAGCCGCTGGGCATGCCTGATGGAATAGATGACGTAGCAGCCTACAGCAAGGTTGAATGGGACAACTCTGCGGGAACACCAATTTGTCTGGGCGTTGCCATTGGGAGGCATTGTAAAAATGCTCCGCTTATGGCTAGAAAGCGCGCTCATAAAGTCTTATGGACGGAACTGCAGGAGAGACAAAAGTCTTTAGAGAAAGACATCAAGAATTGGGAATTAGCGGCTGCGAACAGCTATAGTCCTTTCATAATGATGGATGAATGGCTGGCAAAGCTACGAACTTACAGTCCAATAGACACAGTGGAAACAGATAGCTGATTGTTGCTGTATTAGTTCTGTTCCGTCCTTGGGCTTTGTCGTTTTTTCGCTCTGAGTTCGGTTGACTGAATGCGCATCATTCCCTCTACCTTTGCAGGATGTCGCAGGACAGCAATAATTGGAATTAGTTTTTTGGTGTGATTATCTGTATTTCTTTTAAGATTGAATCTATGTATTAGAACTCCAACACTTCTTCCCATTCATAAGGTAGCCACACATACAAATATTTTCTAGATACTCCGACCCATGCGCTACGTCAATTACTAATCTTTAGCAAGTGTAAAAGTCAGTACCCGACTGCACAGAGCAATAGACACACTCTCGGGGACTACACCATTCACTATGTGTGGCACTATCCCAGACATAGAGTCCATCGCATATAGTCCTCCCTGCGTCCCATTTTCATCCACATATTTTTCGAATACACGTACCAGAAATCGAAGCTCGCATAGACGAGTAAAAGATAGAATTTCCGGATACACTCATTTCCACCTGAAGAATAAAACCACATTCTAGGACCTATTTCTCTTCATCATTCTCAACACTAACGCCTGAGCAGGAATTCAAATCCTGTAAAGAGGTTAATACTCCCAGTCCTGGCTCTGAATAAATGTGAGCGGAATCCACCGCAGCCGAAACGGGTATCCCGCACCAATCAGGAGGCTTAGCGGGTGCGGGAGGGGGTCTTGGCAGATCGGTCCCGGTCGTGCGTCGCATGGAGATCTTTGTTTTCCTCGATAAAGAAAGCATACATATGTAGAAAAATTGTGTTCTTGGTAAGTCCGGGACAATGGTCGAAGTTCTCACTTAACGTAGCCACGTACCTTTCTATCATCACTAGGGCTACTTGCTTACATTGGCGGGCTTTCTGTGCCAATATACATTTGATAAGCGCTCTATATCTTTCACATTGTGTGCAGCTTGGTGGAAAGAGATGAGGATCCTTATGTGACAGTGGGTGCTTTTTGATGTAATAGTCGCTGGATCAAGCGACGATTCGTTTATTACGCACATATCTGACTTTATTGTACTATTTTTGGAACAATACATCACAAAGAGTCACCAATACACAGGGCTTCAAGGGTGATCTTTGCTTGAGCCAAGCTGTAGACCTAATGAGGGAACCCCACAAAGCAAAATTTACAAAGTGTACCATTTACTGGTTTTGATTAAGCGCATCTTGCTTTGGGTAGGTTAAACTCGGGTGGATCCATGCAGCACGTCATGACTTGTTGATGAATGTAACGCTAAGCCTTACAGTGGGGACTGGATCCCCGCATCTACCAGAGGAGAACTGGAGTGTTCCACCAAGGAACATGAGAAGAATGGTGTCACAACGTGCGCTTTATAAAGCAGTCGAGGTCAATGATTGCCAAGGTCAAGCCTACGACGTCTTTGTAGTACGTCGTGTCGTGTTTTTCTATTCAGGGTTTCAATCATTTGAATAAAAGAATTCGAAAGACCAAACAAGCTTACAAGAAACAAGGCAATCTCTTTCATTGCAAACATCACGCGATAGTCTAGGTTTCTTTCGTTGTCAACCCTATCCACATGACGTAATCATGGTGACGGGATACTCTTCCGCCGACTTCAATCTTCCGTCGGCTGCCGAGAATGCGTCCATCCACTAAGTCTGACTCGATAGCTTATCGGGACCTGCGGAGATCTCCTCGCTCCGGTACGAATTATTGTCAAAGTCTACTTCGTCATGACTGTCCTGGAACGTTGTCCAGTTCTCTGTGATATATATTTCCCCGCACTGCGCAGACTGCAAATATCACACTTACCACAGTCCAAGTTCGCTACTGATTGCGCATCGCGATTATGACCTCCCTACTTAGCTACCTTTGGGGAACTCCCAAAGCCTCAGCAACTGAGCCACGATCGTACACCCCGCCTACATTTCCCACCCCCGGCATATATGTCATCCGTTCTCTCGCTGCCGAACTGGTCATCGACCTATCATCGGCTGCAAGAGACGACGGAACAAAAGTCGTAGCTTGGTAAGTCGTCCAAATGACTGGTGTCATTAGTAAAGTACTGACGGGTACAGGGGATACAAGGACGTGGACCACCAGAAATGGGAAATCGCTGATGCTGGGCACGGCCAGTTTCTCTTCTTGAACGTCGCGACAGGAACATATCTCACGGCAGGTCAGTAGATTAACATTGGTATCGAAAACAGAGACTAAGACAGTGGAACAGACGAACGTGCGATCGGCGGTCTAACCTACACGTCTGGATCGTTAGTCTCGCCGACTAATAACCGTGCTCGGTGGACTATTGAATCCGGCTCGGAGAAGGACGCGTACATGTGAGTTTCCCTTTTTTCTCAGGTGATCTTGAATGTTCCAGTCCTGTTACTGGGGTATTTCACTTGCTAACAAGTTCATCAAAGAATCCGCAACGTCGCGTCACCAGCCGAAGTCCTCAGTCTGGCAGACGGGTCAGGAGCATACAACACCCCTGTAACGATCCACAAGGAAAAAGACACAAAGATTCAACAATGGTACCTTGAACGTTTGGACGCACCTCCCCGTCCGGAAGTGGTCAAGAACACGCCCGTGGGCGGAAAAGGTGGCTCGTCGTTCGAGGAGTACAAGTTCAGTCCTGTGCGCGTCGTGGAGGTATGGACTGGTGTGTTGGACGATGAGCATGTCATTCGCGGACTACAATGGACCTACGATGATGGTAGCAAAAGTGCGCTGTATGGTGCCAATAAAGCAGACCATCATGAGGTTGTGGTGATCGGACCTGGAGAGAAGGTCAAGTCGGCTGCTGTGAGCTCCGGAAAGAGGGTTGATTCGATTAGCATTGAGAAGGTCAACGGGGACAAGTTCAAGGCTGGTGGCGATGGTGGGAAGGAGCACAAACAGGATGTTGGTAATGGGACTCTGGTTGGGTTTAATGGTGGTTCTGGATTGGATGTTGATCGTATTGGGTTTATTTTCTTGAAGAAGGGCGATATATGAGGTAGTAGGTCTGTTTTGGTCTCTTGATTTTGGAATCAATTATTTACAATATATTCAAGGTCGTGCTCCGACAATTGGTCGCGAACGACATTACAGAATCAGGCCTTGCAAGAAACAAAGCCCTACGCTCTGCGACTGTAGTCAGGTATATTCATTGGAACCATAGAAGTAAATGTCCATCAGGAAAGCATAAAACGTCCAAAACAAACCAGAAACCTCGTTCCACACCAGACAATCAACTAACCCTGAAGGAAAGCACACTACTCCGCCACAAGCCACTGATCACCAACCCTAAACCCAGTCGGCCAAGGATCCGTCGGATCCAAAACATACTGCTTGAACGAGTTAATCCACGCACTCCCCTTAACAGTCGGTTCAATAGCCTCGTAACCGCCCACAGTAGTCGTACCCCGAATATAGCACTCAAAGGTACTCCCAATGATACTCTTATGTGTAAATCGCTCACCAACACCAAGCAAGCCACGCGCATGCAGAATAGCCATCCTAGCACAGCTACCAGTACCGCACGGACAGCGATCAAACCGACCAGGGGACACGACGACAGTATTCACAGCTTCCATTGTCTCGCGATCAAGCGGCTCCGTAAACTCCAGAATACTCACGCCCCTAATAGCCGGATTCTCAGGGTGAACGGGGATATAATCGCACTTATTCAAGGCAGCCTTAATGGCCTCCGCGATAGCAATCAACCGCGGCCCATTGGCATTATTAATTGCCAGCCCAAACTGCGCAATATCAACAACAGCGTAAATCATCCCTCCCCAGGCAATATCAAGCGTCACGCTCCCCAATCCCGAAACATCAATCTGAAGGTCCAACTTGAACACAAAAGCCGGCACATTATTAAACGCCACAGCCTTGACCTTCCCACCCTCACAGTCCGCATCAACAGTGACCAATCCCGCCGGCGTATCCAGCGTCAGCCTCGTCACGGGCTCAACCATCTCCACCATCCCCGTCTCAAGCAGAACGGTAGACGTGGCGATCGTGTTTCCCCCCGACATGGGCGGGTACTCGTCGCTCTCCATGATCAGGAACCCGGCGTCAGCGGAGGGGTGCGTAGGCGGCAGGATGAGGTTCAGACACATGGCCGAGCGGCCACGGGGCTCTTGCATGAGGAATTGCCGAATGTGGTCTGCTTTGTCGCGGAAGTGGACGAGTTTCTCGTACATTGTTTTGCACCCCGGCGGGTTCATTACGCCGCCGGTTATCACGTCGCAGACTTCGCCGGCGCAGTGGCAGCCTACTACTTGGATGTGGCGGGTGAAGTTTACCATTTTGGGTGTTGGTCTTTATTGAGTGTGGTGGGGTTTGAGTCGGTGTTGTAGATGTAGGGGAGGGTTTATTGGGCTATTTATATTGAGGATGAATGATTCGGATATAATCCCCGGAGTCTGATTGTGAGAATATAAATGTGGAAGGGGCGGAGTGTAGTCTGTCGGTAATATGACCGGTGTCTTTCCGACATCGCATCATAAATGTGTCTATCTGTGGAGAGGGAGATAATACGTGACAGTTAGCAGTTGTGTTTATTCCCGATACTGGAGATAATCGGCAACGTTGCCGATGAGCACCGTGGGGTAACGGCTAGCTTGCCGAGCACATTCACCATCGATAGAATAAGTGCGCCGAAGTGTATATAAGAAAGATCATTCATAGCATAAACGTCCTATCGAACAATTGAAATAAATTTAATTATCTACATTCATTTGCAAAAGGCCCAAGCAACGTACATCCGAAATGGAAAACATGCAAATCCTCACCAACGACACAATCCACGAACTCCTCATAAACCTAACCAAAGATGAAGCAAACCAATTCCGCACCACAATCGAACAAACCCTGCAAGACTTCTCTATCGGCCAGGAACGACAATACCAGCCCGACCCAAACGCCATAACGCGTCCCAACGGACAACGCACGCTCTTCCGCCCATTCACATCCGACACCAGCGTCGGGGCCAAGATCGTAGTCGAGCCTGCGCCCGCGCCCAACGGCAAAAAGGATCCCCTGCACGGCCTGATCATCTTAATGGACGGGAAGGGGAATCCGACCGGCGTGCTCAGCGCCGAGGAAGTGACCGGGTACCGGACGTCAATGAACGCCATGGTGCCGTTTTGTTGGCGGAAGGACGTGGACAACATAGTCATTTTCGGGGGTGGAGTGCAGGCGCTATGGCATGCGCGGCTGATTTTGACGCTGAGGGGGGATGAGGTTAAGACGATTACTTTTGTGAAGCCGTTCAGGGACCGGGTGGATGTGTTGATTGCTACGCTGTCAGGGGAGAATGAGGCGCGTTGGAGATCGAGTTGCTCGTTCCATTTTATTGATACCGTGGCTGGTGATTTTGAGGAGAGGATTCAAGAATGCCTGAGTGAGGCGGATTGTGTCATTTGTACTACGCCTTCGAAAATGCCTTTGTTCCCTGCGGCTTACTTGACGAAGCGGGACGGTGCGCGCCAACCGTTTATATCGGCGATTGGGGCGTGGCAGTCTGATATGATTGAGCTTGATCCTGCTTTGTTGCACCATGCTATCGCTGCCGAAGGCGGCTTTAATCCTGCTACTGCGGAGGGTAGGGGCGTGGTGCTTGTCGATGACCGCGACTTTGCCCTTCATAATTCTGGGGAGGTGGTGCAGAGTGCAATTGCTGCTAGTGATATGGTGGAGGTGGGCCAGATAGTTGGGTTGAGGAGTGGAAAGACTAAGCCTGTAAACCCCGAGCATGTCGAGCGGGCGAATAAGTTCATCTCGCAGGGCTTTGTAGTTTACAAGAGCATAGGCGTTGGTCTCACTGACTTGACGGCGGCTAATGCTGTATTGGCACTGAGAAAGAAGAAAGAGCATCGTTTATAAATAGTATTGATGAGAATTGGTTCTGTCGATTAAAAAGCTTGATGTCAGGGAATGTTTTGAAGCGGCTATATAAGGTGTAGTAGTTCTTTTGACAATAGTTGAGGTGAACAAACTGACTAGAGTGGTTACCAGATGTCATGGTTGAGCATGGCACTGGACACCCATTCGGCGTCGTAAAGCTCAATGGAATCTGCCATAGCCATCATCTCAGCTGTACTCAACGAAGGTCCAAGTCCGCATTCCGCTTCCAATGTCGTGTCATCCGTAAAAGGAACATCATTATAAGCGGTTGGGTCCATGGATGGTGGGATATAGCTTGATGCTGGGGAAAAGAGTTGGGCCGCATGGGACGGCCGAGGAGCTGTTGATGTTGTCGGCATGGTAGATTGGCTTAGGGGGATGCCGTTCAAGGTCTTATCCAGTTGTTGAAGCTCAAGCCATCGGAATTTAGCAACTTGATTGGTGACTTCGACCATCTCTTGGAAAATTGAGTAGGCCTTCTCAACCCACCAGACATGATCGTCTGTCAATCGAGGATCAATTACCGGTCCCACGAGCAGTACGACGGTAGGGATAAACAGGGGCTCCAGATCGAAATTAAGAAATGTTTCTTAATTGAGCATTAGATTAATTACTGGGTGCCACAGTATATTTGGAGGATGACTTACCGAGGAGCCCTTGGGACTTTAAACCCTGAAGGATATTTATACTATATTGTGCAGATTCCAGACACATCTGGATCAGATTGCGGACATTACGCGATTTTTTTAGAAGCTCTGCGCATGCTTCGGGTGAATCGAGCCGAATTTTCAAAAAGCAGAATAGCAACGGTCTCGTAGCAACAATTACACATTAAAAGGTTGATACATCTTAGTCCCATCACTCAAAGCGGTCTGAACATGTGACAATGATATGGCAGACTTGGGTACTAACCTGCTGGTACAGGAGGTGCAGGTACGCTGATGTTCGAGATATTCCTTGACATGACCCATCTAAGTTAAGAGAGAAATCTTCGCAAAGCTTGTCCGCGTGTCCTGCTAGATTCGATAATGCTGCTTTGGTGCTTAATAGAAATCTGCTATTAATCCGACCATCAACACCATACACAGCTGTTCATACGTTCAGATGTTGTAACATGTTCAGGGCTCGAGGTGCGTCTTACTGCTATTGATATCAGCCATGCTGCGACATAACTTGATATGCATGTCTAGCGCCGCATCCTTCTTTGAAGATCGCGGGCTTGAAGGCAAACTAGTCCATACAAATCGATCGTCAACTGACAGAGGTAGGCCCTGAATGGAACTCATGTTTCGGTCAAGAATATAGACCGTCCACCAGATTCTTCGACATCTGTCAACAGCAAGTGACCCCAATTGTCCGACCGGCATGCGGGTGTGCATACCGTGCGCCATAGCCAACCGCATGGCCTGGCCGATCTAACACCTTTGTTAGCTCTCTAATGCGGGATGGGGAGACCTTGCTTTTAGGGCATCTACATAATTGTGTGCCGGGCTTCGGTAGTAAAGAGATTGGTAGAACAGAGCTATGCAGCACAGGATCTCAGTCGATATTATCGGTGATGAGTAGAGAACGTGGTGATCTGGTAGAAGCTGTAGGGCTTTGACAAAGTATTTTGTTCCTGTGGGCCTACTGTCTTGGCCTTTAGGCTGAACGAATGTTTTCCCGAAAGCCAAAACAAGGAGGAAATGGATGTACCATAAACTCTTCATTTGATCAGGGCAACCTTGTAAATAAAAGCCATAAAATGATTCCATTAATTCAGTCTCGTCATACAGATGATACAGCTACCCGCAGCGGAATTTGACTATATTGATAAGATGGAGGGCATGGTCGAAACTCGGAATAAACAGTTCCCGGTAGACTCCTGAACCATTGCCACTATCATCAACACGCCAACCCCTAATAAACATTTGTCCAATCAAGCTGATGGGCAAGTTTATAATTGATGTAATCACCAATGCGAGAAGACCCGTCCGAGGACACTGGCTCCACCTTCAACTTTTCCATGTCCTGAATAACTCGATCGATATATTCACCTGCTGCACTAAGATGAAGAATGCGTGCGATAGCACGATGTATTTCCAAAAGCTCGCGAAGAGGCGGCTCGATGCTTCGGTCGGGAGTGATGAAGAGCTCACGGGTAACAGGGAGATCGTAGGCTCGCCAGATGCGATTAGTCTTCATGAAGTTAATCCTGTATGTGTGCTCTTCGTTCTGGACCGGTTCAAATGCAACTTCAAAATTACCAAACAAGCGGTGAAGTTCCTGAGTCAAAGTAAGTGCGTTCATTGGACGGTCAATATCAGTTCCCTGAATCAAGTGGAAAGCTATAGGGTTGAACATTTTGAGGATTTTGTGGGCGATTTGCTTTTGCTCAGTCTAGGAAAAGATAAATCAGTAAAAGATTATATGTATAATTTAAAAAAAAACATACCAGTTTCAGCTCTCCTTCAATGTTGCTAAGAGACATGAGAGAATGAGGAATAATATGCGCCACTTCTAGGAATGCCATATTACGGCTTTCTGGCAGTAAAGAATTTCCGTCATCATCCGTCACTTGGTCCCCATAGATTTTATACCGTACTTCACCCTCCACAGCATCGAACTTTCGGGTTATAACACATCGATATCGGTCACGCACAAGGCAGAAATGCCGCAAATCAGCGATACGTCGGGGGGTGCCAAAAGCTAGTTCTGACAACATAAATCGAGAAGGTTGAGGAGTCTTTGCGGTCGATGCTTTGACTAGAAAGAGTAAGTATCCCATTGTGCAGGTACGCGTGAGAGACATACGTGGTAGAAAGAAATTATCTATTAGATACATGGCAAATTTAACCAAACTGTGGTCAAGCGCATGTCGTTCTTCATTCGTCCAACTTTGAAAATTTTGCATGTTCGAAAGGGTCTCAGCCAGGCAAATTTCCTTTTGCTCGTCCTCTGAAATTCCAAGTCGATCACACTCAATGAATGTGAAAAATAAGAGAAGAAACTCATCTTTAACAGAAATCTCTTCCTTCGTGAGGCGTACAAGGGTGATCGGGTTGTATTCCTTGGTCGATTCCTGCAGAGGCTCGAAATAATGAATGATGGTGTTAAAGAGCTCAGTTGCTTTGCCATGCTCTTCTGCCGTCAAGTGTTGCGGTTCAGGAACGATTACCGATTCCAGTGGTGTACGGTGCCGGCGATGAGGAACAGCCATTATAACCGGATAATATCGCGAATCCTTTAAATCTTGAGTTTATGCGTGAATTGGACTTATGGGCGAAGAAAATCGTAATGATTTCGTGTTTGATACGAGACACCGAGGAGAGATAGCGGTTCTTATGATGGCCCAAAGGTGTTTGTGTCGGGTGCGTTGAGGAATGGCACTTCGGATTACGAAATTACGTATAAACTCATACCCCGTACCAACCAATCATAACCGATGGCTATGCGGGCACTGCTGCGATCCGCTGATATGAGGGCATGGCTATTCATGCAAACAGCTGGTACACCAAGTATTATTTAATATAAAAAATATTGTCTGGATAGTATCATTATTTTTCTATATATTTGTATATTTACTAGTAAATTACTGAAGAAAGTGGAAGAATGGTGGCTGTTTTAAAAAGCCAGGTCAGTGTGATGATTCGGGAACGACGGAAACTTTTGATGTAGAACTATAAAACTCTATTCTTTGTTCTTGGCTGCTCTTTACAGTATAGACTGTTCCTTAATCGCGGCATCCTCTATGCTTTTTCAATCGCCGTAAAAGGCACTAACTTGCCTGTATTGAACAGGTTCTTTTGGAGATATAGGATTATCTGAAAACTCTTTTCTTCACAATTGCAATCTCTACTATCACAATACAACAAAATGGCTTCAATCAGCCAGGAATTAACAGCCCCCAACGGACGCAAGATTACTCTTCAAACTGGCCTGTTTATGAGCAACGAGTGGGTTTGTGCCGCCGAAGGGGGTCTTATCGAAAGCATCAATCCAGCGTAGGTTGAGCATCCATGCACAAATATGTACAAAAGGTATACATATACTTACAAGTGGATGATATTAGGGATGAGAGAGTGATCGCATCGGTACAGGCTGCTACAAAGGTAGATGTTGATGTCGCGGTGAGAACGGCACAAGCCGCGCTCAAGCATCCAAGCTGGGCAGATCTCCATCCCTCAAAGCGAGGATACCTACTCAGGAGGCTTAGTGACTTAGTAGAAGAGCACAGTGTCGATCTAGCGACTCTTGAAGCGTGGGACAGCGGAAAGCCTTACTCGGTCGCTTTGAATGAAGACGTCGCTGAAGTAATCAATTGCCTACGGTATTTTGCAGGGTTTGCGGATAAAGCGCATGGTCAGATCATTGATGGTGGTGCTTCAAAATTCGCTTATACCATTCGAGAGCCATTCGGCGTATGTGGACAGATTATCCCCTGGAATTACCCGTTGATGATGGCCGCTTGGAAACTAGGCCCGGCATTAGCAGTAAGATAGCAATCATTGGGGAAAAATGTCCGTGGCCATGGAATGCTAACTGTTGTCCAGTGTGGAAACACAGTGATCCTCAAACCATCTGAGCTTACGCCACTTGCAATTCTTTATCTTGCCGAGCTCATCAAAGCCGCTGGTTTCCCTCCTGGCGTCGTTAATATATTAAATGGGCATGGTCGAGAGGCGGGCGCTGCGATTGCAAATCACCCGGGTATTCGAAAGATCGCATTCACCGGTAGCACGGCTACTGGTCGCGAAATCATGAAAATGGCGGCCTCTAATCTGAAGGCCATCACGCTTGAGACAGGCGGCAAGTCGCCTTTACTTGTGTTCAAGGATGCCGACATGGAGCAGGCTGTGAAATGGGCACAGACCGGTATTATGAGCAATCAAGGCCAAATCTGCTCCGGGACTAGTCGCATACTAGTCGAAAAGGCTGTTTATGAGCAATTCATAGACGCCTTCAAGACTTTCACGATAGAGACCAGCAAAGTCGGGGACACATTTTCCGAAACAACATCTCAAGGACCACAAATCTCGAAATCTCAATATGAGAGAATCCTAGGTTATATCGACTCTGGCGTTAAGCAAGGCGCCCGACTGGTACTGGGAGGATCGTCCGCCAGAGGCCATAGCGGAAAAGGATTTTTCATTCAGCCAACAATCTTCTGTGATGTCACTCGTGATATGGAAATTTACCGAGAGGAGATCTTTGGCCCCGTTGTCGTGATTCTACCATTCGACACCGAAAATGATGCTGTTGAGAAAGCAAATGATTCTCCATATGGGTTGGCATCTTCTGTGTTTTCTCAAGACATTACTAGATGCCATCGTTTAGCTAAGCAAATTGACAGCGGAACTGTTTGGATAAACAGCAGCAATGACAGTGACTCGTTGACGCCATTTGGTGGAATGAAGCAAAGTGGTATTGGTCGTGAACTTGGTCAAGCTGGAATGGAGGCTTACTCTGTCATTAAGGCTGTGCATGTAAGTTTGGGGGCAAAGCTTTAGACATTGCATTTCTTTTCGTTTACCCAGATTACTAGTTTAGAAATTTGGTGTGTATGGAGTTTATATTTCTATAGCAATATATCAAGCGAGAATGGACACGCATGTTTTAGATTCTCGTGCATTGTTTTGTTTATGTAAAGTGAATATTTGGATTTCCAACTGGACTACACGCAGGCACTGCCACAAAAAGAATGATTCGAATCTAAGATTACCATGTTCAAGCATCTCTTATTAGCAACTCTGAACATTTGGTGGAATGACAATGCTTTTGGTCTAATAAAAAGACATGTTCAGGCTGGCGAAACATACCTCTCGAAGTTTGAGCTCAAAAGGTTCATACTCATGGCATAAACTATAGTACAATCTCTACACATATTATCATATATCAGGAGGGCTTTGCATTGGTATATGCTATGCACTGTCAACTTCTCACTCCCGATGTTCCCAATTGCTCATATATTGCTCATACTGGAGGTCCGGCTGTCCCTCCCAGTATAGAGTCTCAGGATCGCTCGAGTTCTCGAATGTACACTTGGCACTCTCATCCGGAATATACACCTTCTTCAGACCATTTGCCTCGGCAGCCTCAGCAAGCAACTGGTACTGACAGGCACGCTCCATAAGGGTCATCAAGAAGCACGCCTCCGAGACCGTGGTACCGACTGTTAGAAGGCCATGGTTTTGCAGAATCATGCCTTTTCCATTCGGTCCTAATTGTGAAGCGGGATCATTAGCGAGATGATAGTTGAGCATGAAAGTCAAGGACTTACCTAAAGCTTGTCCGATTTTATTGCCTTCTTCTTCCGTGAGAACGACGCCTCCGAAGTCCTAATAAAATTAGAACCATTCCGAGATTTTGGACAAAAGGATGTACCTTGTAAACTGCCTGCGCATCACCATATAGGTAAGCGATGTCTTGTGTAATCATCTCGAGAGGTCGTCCGAAGGCACTCCATGCCATCCCATGGGGGCTGTGGGTATGACAAGCAGCGTCAATATCAGGCCTGGCCTTACGCACAGCACTATGAATGAAGAAGCCTGCGGAGTTGGCTGGCCGACTCATGTTTCCTTAAAGCCCAATCATCAGAAAGTTGCAGGTGAGCAATAAAAAGATAAACGTACCGCCAATTGGGACACCCTCATAGTTGACAAGGACCATATCGCTTGCCTTCATGATTCCAAAATGCACAGCCAGTGGGTTCTATAGCCTGTAAGCATTGGTGCAAGACCAATGTTTTCATTCCGTTTCCTTACGTCCAAAAGGTGTGAGGGTTCTCGGGATCGCGCACGGATATATGACCGGCCATCCCATCAGTATAGCCCTTTCGTGCATAGACTCGGAAGGCAAGTGCCATTTGCTCGCGGATCCATGTCCTTTGCGCAGCGAAGGATGGATGTCCTGGGATTCCAGGGAGGCTGGCTCCCTGGCAAATTAATTGCAAAGGTGTCTTTCCCGTTCGGCCGGGGTCGACGACCTCGTCGCCCGGAGCCTTATCCATTGCATGTGTCTCTGCAACAGTCATCCTGGGAGGCGTGATGGAGATAAGGACAATTTCACAGAACATTCATGACAGTGACCAAATATTGATATTCAAGTTGAAAAACAGAAAATAATTATTGCTTACCGTAGACATTCCTTGGGACCACGCTCTAAACCTGTTTCAACGATTATTTACGTGCAACTTCTGTCCCGATTGTTGGAATCAGTTCCAAGAGTGCCCAAGAACCTATGAAATCCCTTCTGATCATTACCTCTCATGACGGCGTATAATCTTTGTAGGTAAGGCATAGTGGTAGGGGTCATCGCCAATGCCAGGTTGTCCCGAAAACAGCCTAACTCGCATTAGGCAAGTAAATACGAGTGGGTCTTCCAAACCCTAATGAACACAATGCCCACCTACCAGATGAACAAGTTACTAAACCATTAGTGTTGATGGAATATGTTCAAGCCAACGCGCACTGCGTATATGATCCATACACCTGTATGGCGCACTCGGGAAAAATTGAAATGTTCACATGCAATCCGTATAGATTCTGCAAATCGAGTTAGCTATTGGTTTCTTTTCTGACAGGGCTTCGGAATGATACTTGCCGATAATCACTGCACTACACATAAACTATTGACAAAGCTCTCTAAATTCACACAAGCCGGTGTATCATATCAATCTCAGGGAGGGTCCCAGTCATTTGATTAACAATGCAGTCTTTTCGAAGTACTCCAGCTGCAAATTTTGCTCGGTGCGGATACGGATATAGGCCTCATAGCCGGCCAATCTCTACTGTGAGCCATATATCAGCTACACATAGGAAAGGTGTCGGATATTTGCATAGAGGTGCTTCCATGTTTAATGTAAGTGGGTGACCTTTCCGTCCTTGGCTGGTATGTGATCAAACTGACAGCTAGCGTCGAAGCTTTTAACAAAAGGACCCGGAACTTCCACAAAGTACCCATGCTTCTCACGACCATTTTCGTCGAATAATACTCTCAAGAATCGACATACCGAATCATTCACTCAAGAAAACGCATTACCTGGTCAGCGCCCGTCTAAAACATCTATTCCCTTGAACGGAGAACCTATTGAATTTTCGGCGGTGTTGCTTCGCGACGCTTGCTCGTGTCCAGCATGTGTAGACGAGACTAGTGGGCAGAGGCTATTTTCAGCCGCCGACATACCTGCTGATATTCAAGCTCGAAAGGTTGAAGTCGGCACACGATCTGACTCCGTGAAGATTACCTGGGAGAACGATCTGCCAGGATATGAAGAGGAGCATACCACAACACTGAAAGTCACAGCTCTGCAAGATATGGTACAGTCGGGTTGCGCCCCTGGTATGCACAGGGATACATTCACGGCCCAAGCTCTGTGGAGCACAAAGCCACTCAACCTACCAGACTACGACTATGAGCGCTACATGAAAGATGACAGCGTCCTCTATCAACTTGTCCGCCAGCTTCGTATTCATGGGTTGGCCTTCGTTACCAATGTGCCTGGTGTGAAAGAGTCACTGGCCACAATTGCGACCCGTATTGGCCCGGTGAAGGATACATTTTATGGCCACACGTGGGATGGTAAATTTTCAAGTCCATCATTTCAAACTTTGCTGACGGAGATGACCAAGTACGCACTGTCCCGGAAGCCATTAACGCCGCCTACACGTCGCATGATTTGGGCTTCCATACGGACTTGCTTTGTTTTCACTAACCACCCCATGTTCAGCTTCTGCATTGCGTTCAGTCTACCTTGTCAGGAGGTGCGAGTGTTTTTGCTGATGTTTACAAAGCGGCGGTGGACTTGTTCCACACAGATATGGACGCATTCGATACCCTCACATCTGTCCCTGTGAACTATCATTACAACCATCCTGACTCGAACATCTATCACACCACAAAGCCGGTCATTGACTTATGTCCTCTCCGAATTGGCGATGTTGTATACACTCGTTTTGAGGAGTATATGAAAGCAATGGAATCTCGTTGTTCAAATGGCCCAGGGGATCAATGGAAAACAACCCTACTGGTCAATTGCTTGCACAAGGTCAATTGGGGTCCGCCGTTTCTCGCTCCATTCTCAAACCACGATGGTCTTGCAATTGATGTGAAAGGTTCTGCGCAATCACCGCTCTCAGCATTAAACGACAAAGCGGATCGATGGCACCACGCTGCTCGCAAATTCAACGCTCTCTTACAGCGGCCAGAGTATTTGTACGAGCGGAAGATGGAACCCGGAGAGTGTGTTCTGTTCGACAATACAAGGACACTGCATTCCCGGCGATCATTTCACATGGCGGATGTGGGAAAGCCAAGATGGTTGAGGGGAACTTATGTAGACAAGGATCCTTATCTGAGTAAGCTTCGTGTTTTGCAGAACAGATTTGGATAGCTTAAAGTCCGTCTTGTGTGAACGAAATGGTTGGAGATATTAGATGGTATTTATATCATAATTACCACACCCCTGCCACACTGCTACCTTCTGTTCAGAAGCACACTTCGGCCACTCATATGCGATCGCAGGCCTTTATTCATACTAGCATTTCGAGGTAAACTCTGCTAACATTCTCTGTTTTTTCCTTCAGTCTTTCCTTGTAGTAGTTTCAGCGATAAGGCCAAGAGTGATCACATGGCAATTGTTAGCCCCTGGAATTCGATCGTACAGGAGTAACCACACAGAACAGCAGAGCGAAGAAGCGCATTTAGCATTCAGGTTCGACGAGATAAAGATTCAATATGAGTATTTTGAAATCGCAATAAAGAGTTTAATCATGATCATAGATTGATTTATTGCATTTCTGGGTTTACATGGACGTCCTAGAATCAGCTAACAACCCGGGGATAATCAAAATAATTTCAAGAAAGGAGAAGCTACTATAGACAATATACAAATATTATTAAGGGTCAAGGTGCAACTACTTCCCAGCTGGCACTTCAGGTGGAGTAGTCAACATATATTATAGATGTGATTGAGGAACGTGTTTAATTATAATTTTTCTTTTGATGTAATCGATTTCACCCCTTGTTGTTCATGTATTCATAACGACGGAGAGTCCATGCTAACAAAATCACAAAGAAATAAGGGTTGGTATTTACACTTCTAATATCTCATCTTTTACTGCCGGTGTAATATCTTCGGTAACCCCTGGATCGACATACCCAGTCCAGAGGTCCCCGTCCTGGAGTCTTGGGGACACTGTCTCTCCTTCCCCACTTTCGTAACTCGTCACTTAGTGCATTTGCACTCCAATAACACTAAAACCTTAGACCTTTATCCAGCGTCCCATCCAAGTATTGACAATCGACTTGGCTTCATCCACCAAGCCAAGGTCCAACAAGAGTTGCGTCGTTCCACGGACTGCTGAATCTAGCGCTGAAAAGATCCAAGCATGAGTGTAGCTGGTATGTTCACCCATGAATATCGTCTTGAGTTCGGTTTGGTAGTATGCAGGCAGGTATAGCTCTTGCTGTCCGACCAGAGGATCAGCCCATGCCCCCGCTTGATGCTCGTCGACTTCCCAGCATTGACGATCATAGATCCCTATTGTTTCGTTAACCACCATTTGACTTATCTCGGGTTGGGACTCTTACCTGTGTATTGTTCAGCGGCAATAAGTCCATGGATCTGGGTCATGGAGCGCAGAACTAGCGCGACATGGTCTTCGTCGCTCAGTGCCGCGGTAGATCGTGCAGGGGTCCCACTGATATATGAGGCAAGGACGACACCGGGTCCCGTTCCATTGATATTGAAGGATGGATAACATACAGATCCTATTCCTGGCAGATCAACGGACCCGCAACCGCCGAAGATAGGATTCTCCTGATGCTCCCAGAACCGCGTTTCGAAAAGTAGCGACATTTTACAGGACTGGTCGTAGTTCATGGTTGAGATGGCTCGACTCAAAAGGGAAGAGTATCGAGGTAGATCCCAAAGTCTGACCTTGCTGAATGGGACGGCCACCACTGCGTAATCGTATTCCTGGGTCTCAGGAACAGGCTGCATTGGGTCTTCTCGCCAATTTACAGCAATCCTTCCAGAGCTTTCGTTGTAGGACAGACCCTCGACCTTCCGGTTCAAAGTCGTTTTATTGGCGACGTGGGGCCAGAATGCGCGTGGAAGAGATTCGAGACCCTTGTCAATGGTGCGCCATTCGGTTGCCGCGAAATACACGTTATCGTACAGATCGCCCCAGATTGGATCGTTACCAGTGCCACTGACATAGTCTGTGATGTTTGCGTTGTATCCGAGCGCATAGCGAAGATAACCTGTCTCTGACCAGTGGAAGTATCCATTCTCAACAGCGGATTTGTGCGCTCGGAAAATGTTCGACGCTATTTCGCGCATCTTGTCAATATCTTGCATGAACGTATATTTTTGGTATTGGTTCGCTGCATCCGTCGCTGCCGTGGTGTTGGAAGATGCAGCTTTGTATACGAGTGAGGAGTTGGCCTTCACTTCAGCGGCAGTCGGAATAAGGCCGTTTGACAGACGATCGCCGCCAGAGGATGCGGGAACATTTGGCGTATTTTGGTAGAAAGGTATGAAGTTCACAGCTAGGTCACTTTTGTTGCCATTCATCTCATTGAGTACCTGGCCTAACTGAAATACCATTCTATGATCCTGGATTTGAAGGGTTTCGTTTGTGTCTGCATATGTGATGCTGACGGGGAAGCGCATAGGGCCCATCTCCTGATACTGATATTGGTCGGGGCGAGTATTGTTAAGGTATTTGGTACGAATGCGACCACCAACCCGACCCGATGACTCCATGATATGCCAGTTGTGCATACCCACAGACTCAAGGAGCAAACTCGTCATGAGGCCAGACATTCCTCCCCCGACTATCGCCACCGATGCTTCCTTCGCTTGGGCTACTACAGCCTTCCCCGGCTCCTTCGATTGCATATACGCAATTCCGTCAAACCACGGCCCCTCCGTGTCTGCAACATCCGCAATGCTCTCCCGACGAGCAAGAGGTGCGGCGACATGGATGGGAGCCGACCTGCCTACCAACGCCGATTCAGAGAAAGCATGCAGACAATTCTTGTGGGGGGCGTTGGACGGTGTCGACCAGACAAAACGCTCTGGATGGGCCTCTCGCTTGACAAATATACTTCCGATCTCGTGGTGCCGCTCACTAGACCTCGAAATTCCACAGTCACCGTAAACAACGTGGAGCTCGCCTTCAAATTTGGAGTCAAGGAATTGGATGTGAACATTATGCAGTGAATCAGCGGTGACATCGGCGACCTGAAATTTGACGAGTTCAGTTTGCCGATATGGAATGCTTGCCCAGCCAAACTGGCATAGAGACAATGCTATGAGTCGACGCGTTAGGCCTTGCATACTCGGCGCCGTGATGTTTTCTCTGAATATCCTGGTCCTGTTATTGACAATCTGTTCAATTCCCTCTCCCTCTTCCACCCTACTTATAGACCTGTCACAATTCCTATCTCAACCAGAATCACCTCCTGTACTACAGTTCCACCGCAGTCCAACCCGATAACAACAATTATCAACCACCGCATATCTAATCTTCTAATCACCCATCACCACGTAACAAAAACACAACACTCCCTTAACAAAGAGATACACACATCTCGCGTATCACTAAACAAAATAGCCGACAAAGAGGAAGAGAAGCGACCTCGCCGCTACGGTCTACCAATCCACTCAGTTCCATCGGACTTATCATCTCGGCCGTGTTATCGAATACGAACAAAGAAGTAGCCGTTTTATCCCCGCCTCTCCACATCTTATCTACCCAGGGTGTCGGTTGTGGTACCTCCGACGTCACTCATTGCGAGAACGCAGCTAGCCAGCCGCGTGGGGCTTCCAAACGAGGCAGCGATAGTCCGGTGCGGTTTGTCCCGAATGTCTTATCAGGAACACAAATCAAACACCGAAGTTGGGTTAAGAGTGTTGTTGTCGGAGGGCGCGAATTCGATTACGTCCGGTTAGGGTGAGAGGGACATGTACATGAGTTCTTTGGGTTTTGAGACTACATTGTCGATAGGGTTATGTTGACCTTCACCACGCCAAAATGATTGACATGTCTCGATAACCAACTGTTCATGAGAAAGTCGCTCAATGTTTGAAACACAATCTTGTAATTCATTTGATAAATATATTACCTATACTTGCCAATGATTAACACATAGTCCCTCACCCACTTAGTACGTGCCAACTAAGGGTCCATTCCACTGTTCGTTCCTTTATACAACAATCCTTTATCCATCACCCAATAGCACAAACACTCGATAGCAGTCGTATCTACAGTCCAAGTCTAGATCCAATGGTCGTCCACATGAACAGCGTTCTAAAAAAACAAATGGCCCCTGATCGGCTGCAAATAATTGACCCAAATAATCGCCGAATTCTCCGTGCTTCCCGAGAAAGGCCATCGTCCTGTCCAAGTCCGGTTGAGTAATCATATTCCCGTTTCGCCGAAGGATTAGGGCTATGCATATAATGTGACATGTTCTAGGATGAGTTCGGACCACTATTTGGTTAGGCTCTTCAATAGTTCAAAGCTCAAACTACAAAGATCCGATTTTCTTAATTTGTTCAATACTTAAATCTGTATGGACTTCCATAACCATTTATTAAAATTTAGGAGTAAAGCATGATATCTAGGGACGATGTTAATTTCCATGTTTTGACCACTTGGCCACTCATTGGGTGATACGACATTTTGAATATAAATAAATATATGCAGTGTCTCTGAACACTCGTTAATTCAGTGTATATAGAAATACATAAGGAAGTCACGGAAGATTTGGATGCAAACTCACCTGCCGAAGCCAGGGAATAAATATCGCAATAGTTAACATAGCATATTTATGTCTAGTGCGCAAACAAGGCACCGGAGAGGTCTGTGCTCGTCATATATATATAGGTATGCAGTTCGGAAGGCCGCATCAGACCAGTCAAATCGAAGAAGCCAATATAAATGTAAATAAACCGACTAAATTGAGACAGAGTTCAATCAATCCTTTCCACTTCAATATATTGGAGTTATCCATAGTTTCTAACTATACTCAAATTGACATAATTACTCTATTTGATCACAGTCTATGGTATACTATTCAAGTGTGGCATAGTCGGGATTCGGAAGATAGGTATGTACGTTGATATGAATTTGTAGTTTCTCTTTGTAACCATTTCTTAATACAGACAAATCATTCAATTATTGATTATATGGAAACTAACAAGATATAGTGTTTTCGGTGTTGGGTACTATTACCGTATGGGCGATGGATGCATTAATACTACAGTTGGCTTTATGGAGAAAGTATCTTGAGACAGACAAGTTCGAATAATTGTTGTTAATTCTCTAGAATGTATGCTTCTTTGAACCTAACTTCATGGATTGCTTGTTCTCGACACAGGTCTGGCACAATGTACACTCTAGTCTTGAATTACTAGTATCTTGGGGTTGACTTTCCACATGACGTTGCCAATTCGAATAAAATATATATATTATTATCGAGATTCCGAAGGATGAAGGGTTAAAGAGAAACTGTGGTTTGGATAGCGAGTGGCTGTTTTTATAAGGCCCGTTCAGGATCTCAATAGGTGCATTGGATGGAAGTACTTTACTTGTCTTGATGACGTCCTTCCTTTATAGACATTTGTGCAAGATTGTGTGAGCATCTGTAAGATATGAACTCCATGTAACTGGTATAAATTGTTTTTTGGATTGAACGCTATAGGCTAAATGGTATAAACATAAAATCAAAAAACCCCGAACAAAAACACCATTGATATCCAGAAGCAACCAAAATGAACTGAAGACTATAATTTTTTTTGAATATAAACCCCCAACGGTCTCAGCAGTCAAGCCTCCTTTTTCAAGAACTGGATTACTTTCTCATGCTCCGCCTTCTCCGCAAGGTCCAGCGGCATACATCCATCGCTATCTATGCTAAACCGGTCGGCACCGTTCTTAACCAGCGTTATAGCACACGCTAGATGTCCATTTGCAGCAGCCTCATGTAGCGCAGTTCTTCCTCGCTTTCCGGAGCCCGTAATGTCTGCCCCGTACTCTAGTAACTGTTGGACGATTTTCTCGTAGCCATGAGATGCAGCTTCAAATAGAGGTGTATTCTTCGAGAACTTCGCTTGCACATTGGGATTGGCGCCTGCAAGTAGAAGTAGCCGTGTTGTACCGTTATGGCCCGATTGTGCTGTGTAATGCAAAGCGGTGACACCCCATCTTTTATCTGCTGTGTTGGGGTCGCCGCCTTTTTCAAGAAAGATCCTGACAACGGCCATATTGTCGTTCTCGGCAGCCTGAAGAAGCTTTTTGCCGTAGTCTTCGCGTGTTCGGGGATCTACAGACCGCTGGGGGCGCTGTGGGCGTCGGACGGGTTGCTTTTGCGGGCTAGGCCTTGGCTCAGCGGCCCCCATTGAAAGCAAAAGATCTTTGGCGTATGCAGCTGCTGTCATCGAGGCGTATCCCTGCCAGGCCTTGTTCTTATGTGAGTCCGCATAATCGCAAATACCCCGAATAACAAGACATGGGAACGAGTCCTGCATGGTGGATGGTAGTTAGTATATTATTTCCAAGTGCTTGATAAGAGTGACACTCACCATCATTCCCGCGGCCTCCATTTCAAAACACAGTATATTATGTTTCTTCCTCAGTCGTTCCCGGGTCATTCCATCTTTGACAACTTGGTTTGCTGAACCTATCAAGCCGTAATGGATAACTGGTTCGGTTGTTTCACGAGGGTCACGGATCTCGATCATTTTCTCCGCGCAACTTCGACAATCATTGCCACGTACATGGTTATACTCCGCACGATACAGGATATCGGTATTAACTCCTGGATGGGCAAATTTGGTGCGCATTTTGGGACGTTTCGAAAGCACAGTGTCGACGATATCCGTCAAACTACCATCCTCCATCATGTACCTCATCTCCATGGCGGCAATAGCCGTCAAGGCCTCTGGCGGCGGCTTGTTCAGAACCCCCGTTGGTGTCACCTCACCATCTATACCAATCTTCCCAAAGTCATATTGTAGTACTCCAGCTTGCCCCGCACCAGGTCGACTAACAACCACATCCCCCAGTCTGATATCGTGAGTCTCACTGGGCACCCCGCCGCCGACACCTACCATGAGAACGAAATATAAGGAAGGGAAAGCCTTAGCCATCATACTTGTCGCAAGAGCTGCTTGAGCAATTCCGTAGATACCGGCAGGCAGGACGGCGAGTACGATGTTTCGTCCACCGACTTGGCCGAATGTGTACTGGTTGTGATCACATTTCGGCTGCCAGGCGAGATCGGAGGGGGGGTTGTGAATGGCGTCCAAAACAGCTGCGGCGGCGGCGTATTCAACGGGTAATGCGCAAATCCAACCAATCTTGTAGTCGGAACATTGTAAGGACGGGCTTGGGGCTTGCGCGGGCATAGTGATCAGGCGAGATGGTTTTGTTAGACCTTTTCAAATGGAAAGTCCGAAGGAATAGACGGTGGTGAACATCAGTAAGGAGTATGGTTTATGGAACGCCGATGCGAACATGGCTATTAATATGTTTATCTCCAAATTCCCAGACGACCTTTCATTGTCAATAGCCAGCCGCATTTGTTGTTGCTTGGATGGATACAAGCCATCGATTTTTGGTAACAATATCTTCACTCTAAGTTCCGAGCCGTCCGGAACTAGTAACAGGGCAAACACATGAGCGGACATGTCACCAATGTCCTTGGATTGGGCGCTTCATCCCATCCAGTGGCACTACGTGGTAAGGCAATGCCGAGAATGCGCACGAGGTCAAACTGCATACACATGGCAGGAAACAAATAAGACTCAAAAAGGCTACAATAATCAACTAAACTAAATAAAATCATGTAGAATTTCCACCAATACCCTGCAAATCTGCCGCTATCCTCCAATCATGTCTTTCATAGTTTGTGCGGGTTTTTCGTTTTCATTTTATTCCTTTATTTTCGTCGGTTTTTTCTTTCTACAGGTTTTTTTTTTTCTTTTTTTGTTTTCCCCTTTTCCCACTATCTTTGTTTTTCAACAACAGTACTACTCCAAGCAACCAATGGAATCAAGCAAAAAAACAAAATAAGAAGCCACTTCCGTCAAACCCCTTCCACCTTCTCAAAACCTTGCCATACGATGGTTCGTGGGCCGATTTGTGAAAGATTTCAACTAATAACCGATTAGTGTTTATGGACGCAGTATCACAGTGCTTTATTGTTCAATAAAAACTTACCTGGCATCATGGATCTCTCCATGCCTTTTAACGGTTACGGTTTATCCTGGTGACATACTGTCCACCATTTCAAGAGTCTTTGAGCGCCTCTGCCAGGTGGGTAGGGAACTCTCTGACCACACGTTCCACAGTGACTCGTGCAAGATATAACACCACGTGACGCTGGATTTTGTTGTTTATATCAAACTTTGTGTCCTCCAATATTTGCTGGCATTCGTGCTTTAGGTGGCTCTCGAAAAGCACTCGGAGGTGACCGTCGGTATCTTTGGTTGCTTCATTGATTTCACCGAAAACAACTTCTGAAATTTGAGGCATGTTGACTAATCTGGCTTCTGTGATGTCGTTATGGACTGAGGAGTACAGCTGCTCTCTGGATTTGTGTATAGATCGTGGTATTGTTCCCAGCATTCCGAGTGCCCCTTATATATGTACATCCGTATTTATTTAAAATTGAGGTTAAGAAGCATTCTCGAGGCATGAGTTTGCGTACAGCCTCGTGGACCGAGTAAAAGCCTCACAAGGCAACTACCGCCCCTTGTCATGAACAAGGGCAACATGAATGACCAGAAATGTTTCTGTATACTAGGTCTTTTGAGTTCCGAGATGAATATCGGGTCTAGTCATCAGTTCGGCTTCAGTAAAACAATAAGCACTACAACATACAATTGTGTAGAGTAGAGGCCCCGACAGTGTACCGGCCCGTTGCTTGGGCGAACCTGCATCGGGAATATAGTCCGCCAATTAAGAGGCTTATAGGCGCAGATGATAATAATTTGGCAAATATATCACCGATAGAGGCTTGCGCTACCAAAATTCTTCATTGGGCATGAAAAGATAAAAGTGCATGGTGGCGACATGGTTTGCGGGCAACAAGGTGAAAATAGGTGATGTGTTCATGCCAGGATCTGTCATGGGATGATGTTGGCCCTAGTATTAAATCGCTGATTTCTCGTATCAGATGAGGTTCTGGCCAATGAAGCTGCGTTGATACATCAATTTTCCGCGTATCGTGCGTTACGTGCCTTAGGTTTCAATCAATCAGTTATCTCCATCACGAGGTACAGCCCCGCGTAGATCGTTGCCTCGCCGCCCGAGACAGCAATCGCAAATAATTGTTTGCTACAAAGTAAATCTGATTTTTTTTGGTCGGGTGCAACAAAGCCCCTGTCTAAATAATTGATGATACTATGATACTATGTACACACTATACGCTCTCGTGTCCTAACTGGCAAGTGAGCAGTTGTTCCAGACATTTATTCTGGCCATGCATAATACAGCGATATAAAGCTGATCCTGGGCGGGTCAGCAAACGATCAAATTGATTCATTTGCGACGCCAATTATGAGTCCTAACTCTGACGAGGAGGAGGAGTTCTTAGACAAACTTGTGAAGGATATTGTTGATCAATTCTTCACCGAATTCAGACTCCAGCTACGGGATCTAGCCCCTGATGACGACTCGCCCACACCGATGCAGTCTGAATTCATCCCAGAGACGGAAAAAGATTATCAAGAATACATTTGGCGTTACATCAAAAGAAACCTTCCTCGGTTTTATGAGCGAGGCGACCCATTTGTCGAGAACCTAGTTACCCGAGCAGCTGCTTGCTCGAGGCAGATAACGCAAGAATATGACCTGGATCGGAAGGTAACTCCCAAAGTAGCCATAATGGGTTTGTATGATTTTGTCATCCTTTGTGGTCAGATACCATAGCCTTGCCAGTCTAGTGGAGAAACATGTTTGCTCACTCGTACCAGATGATAGCGGTTCCATGAAAAAAGGAACACGTATTCAGGCTTTAGCCGATGTTTGTCAGCGCATTAGCCACATTGCTAGCGCTATCCATCCGCAAGGCGTCTTTCTTCGGTTCTTAAATAATCAATCGGACTACCCTTGCGAGATGATGTCCGATTCCGAAGCAATCAGGGCGAAGATACTTTCGACGCGATATGGCGGTTTTACCCAACTAGGGACGATGCTACAAACAAATATCACCGAACCCTTTATCTTTGAGAAGTATGAGAGAAAAGAACTCAAAAAGCCGATCATCGCTGTTGTCATAACAGATGGGTGTGTGAGTTATCCTGACATTATGCATTGTCTGATCCTACATTTTCTGACTCTTGATGACTGCTAGCCAACAAAGGAACGTAGGGAGATGTTCCAGGAAGCTGTCTTATACTGCAAAGGCAGGTTAACCGAACTCAAGTATGAGCCGGCCAGTGTCATATTTCTCATTTCTCGAATCGGAGACGATCCTGAGGCAGAATTCTTCTTGAGTGGTCTCAGGACAAAGGCCTTAGAGGAGATGCTGTATTCCTGTCCTGATCAGCTAGACAAGAGGCGACACGTGTTCCGTAGAGCTGAGAAAAATTCCGAGTATTCTTCGCGGGTACGTTATTTCATCGGAATATGGTCCGAAATTTGTTCCAATTGCTAACCATCGGTCTACAGTTGATCAATATGTTCGCGACGGCGCTAGACGGTCAAGCAGAAATGCCCACCTTGCGTCCAGGAGATAGATCCGTGTAAATTCCACAACAATTTGTTCAGAAAATACGAATGTACTGTGCTTCTTTCGAAGATATCTCATCTGTATCCACCTTTCTGCTTCTGCCTCTTTCGATCCCACATGTTCCACCCGATCCTATACATCCTCATCCGGATCAACGCTTTGTCGGCCTCGCCTGGTCTGGTGGCACTCAACAAATTATAAGAATATTCTTTATGATGAATGTTCTGTTCAATTTAAAAGGGGAATACCAGTGTGCAATTGTACCAACAAATAAACCCGTAGTTACATCACTGCACAAGAACAATAGCTCAGACTACGATACTGTGCCAACGGTTATCACCCTGTCGTGCAGATTAAGAAAGACACACAGCAAGTTAGCCTTCCTATCATAGAAGACCAAATTTGCTGTACCTCGACTCCCGATTCTGGGAACATACAATTCAGTCCCGAGACAACTCGTTCCAAGACTAGACATGAACATGGAAAAGTGGCTTCTACAATCACGTATATGAACCAATTTAGTCTAATTTTTATCCGTAAAATAACGTTATTAATATGTGTGAAGCATCAGTTAACACATTCTTAGACATGTGCCCTACTGTGGGGGCATCTGAGCAAGACGGACAGGGTCATGATGCTTCGCATACCTAGTCTTGGCATTTTGGGGAAAGAACCGAAGTCACACTATCGTCAAGAGTCATTGGCGAAACAGTCCCACTCCCTATTAGTTGCTTTCGAATAGAAAATGTTTCTTGGATCCGCGTCTTCCTTCGCTCAAAATTTCCAAGGCCTTCACCATCTCACAAAACTAGTCACCATTCCGCTCGAATTGAACTTTGCAGTTTTGATTGTTCATTCTCCGCCTACCGATTGCCATTTCAACCACCATGTCAAAGCACGACATTTTGAACGCCATCGGAAACACACCTTGCGTTGAGCTTCGTCACGTCGTTCCGGATGGCTGCGCCCGTGTCTTTGTCAAGCTTGAGGGCCAAAATCCTACGGGGTCTTATAAGGACCGTATGGCAAAAGCTATGATCGAGGAAGCAGAGCGACGGGGTGATCTTAAACAAGGCATGACTGTTGTGGAAGCAACAGGTGGCAGTACCGGGTCCTCAATTGCTCTTGTCTGTGCGATAAAAGGCTATGCCTTCACGGTTGTTTCTTCGAATGCGTTCGCGCAAGAAAAACTCAACACAATGTCCGCCTTTGGAGCTACTGTTGACATAGTCCACAGCCCAAGCGGGAAGATAACACCTGATCTAATTCCTTCGATGAGAGAGAGAGCGAAATATTTATCTACTGGGGAGAACTTCTACTACACAGACCAGTTCAGCAACTCTGATGTCATTGTTGGTTACGAAGGCCTGGGTCGTGAGCTTTTGGACCAACTCCCCGGAGGTATTGATGCCTTTTGCGGCGCAGTCGGCGGTGCAGGGATGGTCATGGGTGTGTCCAAGGTGTTGAAGAAAGAGCTCCCAGATTGCCGTGTGACTGTCCTGGAACCTGCATCGGCGCCTGTTATTACCAAGGGCCATGGAGGTCGGCATTCTGTGGAAGGGATTGGGATTGGCTTCCTTCCACCTATCTTGGACAAGGAGATGTATGACGATGCTCTTGCTATTGAAGAGTCTGAAGGCCGTGCCATGGCCCGGCGGCTGGCAAAAGAAGAGGGCATCTTGGCCGGCACTTCTACAGGCCTTAATGTAGTAGCTGCTCTCAAGATAGCTCAAGAACTTGGGCCTGGGAAGGTAGTAGCTACTGTTGCTTGTGACACTGGTCTGAAGTATGTGAGGGGTGACCTTTTCATAGACAATTGAGACATCCCATTTCAGATGCTCAGTTCTTGAATACTTGATGTAGTTGTTTTTGTAACCTCTTCTACCGATTGTTTTATCACCGGGTTTATCGCTTATCTCCGCGTCCGATAAGGGGCCGGACCGGCTACCCTTAGCTTTTTGTCATTTCGCACCTTCACTTTTAACCTTTCTCCCCGACTTCAGCATGCCTCCAAGAAAACGAAGTAAACCAAAGTCACCCGACCAATTGGAAATAACGTCGGTCGGCAAAGTGCAGAGTCCCTGTAATTCCCCCGGTCGTCCCGAAGTTGAAAGAACATTTCGCTGTCATTTCTGTGCCAAGGCTTTTCAGCGAAAAGAACATTTACAGCGACACGAAAGACTTCGTGAGACTCCTTACAGATCTGGAATATTTACCTATCTAATTTTCTCTGAGACACCAAGGAAAAGCCTTTCCAATGCACGACTTGTTTTGCTGGGTTTGCCCGAAGGTATCAACTGTCCCGGGATGACAACCCCTGAAAACGGTGTAGCTGACGACACTGAACAGAGACCTCCTTGGTCGTCATACTCGCCTAATTCATGAGAAGAATGATACCCCTCATGGTGAAACAGAAGCAGGTCATGCTGGTCACATCTCCCCTTCCGGGGTTACCCCCAACGGTCCGGACAGCGCTCAACCATCCGCATACAGGATACCACATGAAGAACCATCGTACAATGAGACAAGCCACCTTCTACCAGAATCGGCACCTTCGGGAAACGAAAGTCTGTCTTTTTCAGCCTCGCGAGCCCCAATTCATCTCGGGGTTGACCAGAGGCATTCTGTCGCGCCTGCCCTTGTATCTCCAGCCACCACACTAACAATGCCTCCTGCTCAACATAGCAATAGCTTCGGTGATTTTGATTCATTTATCGACAGTTTGAATGGGACATATGGTGGTGGTATTTCGTCCTTTTATGTAGATCAGCAATTCTTTCCACCACCCGGGGCTCCCCTCTTCCCGACTGCTGAATCGCAACACCAGTTGCACGGCTCTCTGCCCGGGTCATCCACATTGGACCCTTCATTGTTCGATGAATTTACATCAACACTCCCATCATTCGACTTGTCTCAGACCACCAAAAACCGGAAGGAGCCCTGGAAAGTCACGCAAGATGACTGGGATTGCCTCCTCATTGAGGTTCGAAATTTCGGATCAACCATTCCCCAGGGATTTGTTCTTCCTTCACGCCACACCTTGACCCGATACATATCAACATACTTGGCCGGTTTTCATCGTCATCTCCCTTTCATACATATACCTACATTCTCAATTACCGAGTGCCCTGTTGAGTTGCTCTTTGCCATGGCAACCATTGGTGCGGTATCAGCATTTGATACCAACAATGCGATCAAGCTTTTCCGAACGGGGCTTTCCATATCACGGGAGCGTATTCGTCGACGAAAGGAACAACGGCGTGGCGATATGTTTCTCTCCGAATCAACACTGAGAGAACAATCTGATGGGTTCGACCCTCTCCCACTTGCGCAAGCGTTGCTTATACTTATGGCAATGGCAACGTGGGGAAACTCGGAATTCGTATATGATGAGGCAGTCGAAATACAGAATATCCTGGTGTACTTCGTGAGAACTGAGAAGCTCCTGGCGCCCCAAGTACCAAGAGGCTCAAGTTGGGGCATCTGGATACAAGAAGAGGGCTTTAGGAGAACTGTCGTTATAATTTTCTGTTTTTTGATCTTTCATACAATTGTTTACGACACTCCGCCACCAATCCTCAACTCGGAACTGAATATTCGTTTACCTTCTCCTGAAAGGGATTGGGAAGCACAAACTGAGGAGGAGTGGCAAAAGGCCAGAAGCAATCATGGTACTGAGCCTGACTTCCAATCAATGTTGGCGTCGCTGTTCTCGTCTGAAACGAGAGATACACATGAGCAATCGTCTTCTTTGGGGGGCTATACATTAATCCTTGCTCTGATTCAGCACATCTACTTCTTGCGGACCACAGCAAATTGTAGACCAGCAGCGGAACAAGGTATATCCTCGGCAGATATGACTGAGACAGAACGAGCGTTGAAAAATTGGCAGAATTGCTGGAATAAGGATCCGGAGTCGTTTCTTGGTCCCGGGAGTCCACTAGGCCCCATTTCCTTCAACTCGACAGCCTTACTTCGCATGGCCTATATTCGACTGAACGTGGACCTTGGTCCGTGGCGCGCTCTCAACACACACAACCATCACGATGTTGCGATGTCCATATACCGAAGCCCACCCTTAACGACGAACCGCAGACTTACTCGCGCAGTGCTTTATTCAGCGCACGCACTAAGTATCCCAGTGAAAATTGGTGTCAATATCGTGACACATAATCAAGCGTTTTCCTGGTCACTTCAGCATTCACTGTGTGCGCTTGAGTGCGCTTTCATCATGAGCAAGTGGCTGGTCGCAATCATACCACAAATCGCTGAGGGGACTGTTGACGAAGAGGACGCAAGGTTACATGCCTATATTGTGGATATGGTCACTGAAGCAGAGGCTGGAGGTGAAATGAATTCATCTTCCACGAACTTGTGTTCCCGAGTTGTCAGAATCTGGGCAAGAATATTAAGTGGGACGGCTCATTGGAACGTTGTTCGAATGATCGGAAAGATTCTAGATGCTTACGCTCAGATTCTGAACATGCGGGTTGTGCCAGTTTAATCGGCAAGTCTGTCACAAATGATGAACAATTAATCGCTGTGCTTATGTCTAGGGCGTCAAGTGTTACCGGTTCGGTCACATCTGGCCGACGATCGAAAGCAAAACTGAGCCCGAATATTTTTCGTTGCCCACTTAAACCAAGAATAAGTATCAGTCATTAAGTTATACACAACTGCCCAATTGAATGCGTTATTCCCCACAGGGTTAAAATAATACCCATTTCCCCAAAATGCCAAGACCTGCCTCACAAAGCCAGGCAACAAGCTAAAGAACAATGAACAGTCCAAATAATCATCATTCTTCAACACAAATCTATGTATTTCCTTCCCTGCCACTTCCGCTATTTCGTTTACTGGACCTACGTAGCTTCAACTTTGCGAGAGCTTCAGCTTCCGAACAACACAACAACCATACAAGATGATATCACCATCCCCATCCATGCTGTCCCTCATATCCAGCAGCTCCTTTCGCAGCTCCACCAAACGTCACTGGACCAAGAAGCCACAATCTCAAAAAAGGGAAAGGTCTTCTCCTCAGAAGTTCTAGGCAAACTTCAGGATAAACACCCAAACATCAGCCCGAAGGATGGCTTCGACCTCCTCATGCGAGATAAGTTTATAGCTCTCGATGAAGACAAATGCCACTTCACCCATCAATTAATCAACGCCATGGGCGCCACAAATACTGTTGAGGCGGGGACCAGTTTCGGCGTCAGCACAATCTATCTTGCTCTCGCGATCGCCACAACCAAGGCCGCCACTGGCAAGTCTGGAGTCGTGATCGCGACCGAGAATGAAGTGAGAAGGCAGCAGTTTCTAGAAACCATTGGGCACAATGCGGCCCGGAGGTTGAGCAACCGATTGATTTGAGCAAGGGGAATTTGCTTGAAACTTTGAAAGATGGGTTGCCGGAGGTTGATCTTCTACTACTCGATAGTAAGTCCTGGGCTGTATTTCTCTTGATTGTATGCTGGTCTGTATTAATGAAATGTTTAGTCTGGTCTGCGCTATCCCTTCCCACGCTGAAGGCGGTTCTGCCTCATCTTAGGCCCGGAGCTGTTGTGCTCACTGATAATACTATCTCCGGGGCGAAGGGTTATGCGGATTGACTGGCTTTTCTGCGAGCACACGAGAATGGATTCTAGAACATGACGCTCCATTTTAACAATGGCTTGAGATCAATGTTTACCGACCGTCATCAATTAGGATTTTTGAGGAGCATCGATTGTTGGTTGACAAGCAACGAAGGGAAATGTGCACCTTCACCTCTGTGTTTTAAATAATGTACAGTCATTGCTGATTTGCTATTTAGTGAACATCAGCGAATTCACAATCAAGCCATACATCTAGTAGGCTAAACATTTGTCCGTCCTTGATACATAACAAAAAACGGGGTTGTGTTCGTACAACACAAAGTAAACAATTTTCCGCGGAAAGCTAAGAAAATTACAACCGCAGTTCTATGTACACGAGAATGTGTCTCTTTCCTTATATTTTTCTCAATCAGAGCATTTCGTGTTTTCTGTTCTAATATTTTCTGAAGTATGAATGTACCTCTCGATAATTGCTTTGGTGATGTCACGTGTACATACAATGCAATGTGACTCAACAAGTTCACCTCGGGATTTGAACCGGCACGCAGCTCTCGACTACCAAGTCCCCACCAGGTCGGCTCGCATTGAATCCTAAACATGTACAAACCGGCCCGACCGAGACCCAAGAAAACAGACATTGTCCGCTCGCGCAATGGCTGTAAGAGTTGTCGCGAACGGCGCACCAAGGTAAGCCGCGTTCCAATATACGCCGGGTATAACACTGACATATTGAAACAAGTGTGATGAGCGAAAGCCATCTTGCGGCACATGTATAAGGCTAGGGAGAGTATGCGAAACTATAAACCGGGGCTTCCAATTCCGAGTTGTGACCTCGGTGTCTGAGAAGCCGAGCACAAAGACTGGGCCAGCCGGGCCGGATCTAGGTCCCTTGCAGCTGCAGCAGAGTTTTAGTGGATACGGCCACAGTCATGCCTTACCAAACATTGACTTGATTCACTCGCTGCAACATACTGATCGAGATGTGTTTTACACAACTTACTGGGAAGACAATTGCTTACCAGCTCTACACCCGATATTCCGATCCGCTTCCGAGTCACTTGGACTCCCGGCGTTGAAAGATGCCATTCTCGCCTTATCGTCCTGCAATATCAGTCGGATTCATGCTGAAAGGAAAAGCCCAACATCCGTAGTAACCAGTGGAACATTCTGCCCAAATCTTTCACACCAAACAAGGAGTCAGCTGTACTATTCTTCCGCTATCAGGAAGTTCACGTCCTTAACTACGCAAGATTATCAAAATAATGTTACGCTGGTGTTAACTATACTGGTCCTTTTTGGATACATTGAAGCCTCGATGGGGAATTTCCATGGGTTCTACCACCATGTTCAAGGCCTATCAGGACTTCTGGTGGAGCTTCGCGACACCACAGGCGATCCCTTCTTTCGGGCGTTACTATCTGCATGGTTGCAATCGCAGTATCTCGTCTGGTGGGCTCGCGCCTATTTTAGTTCTTTATATGTGCAGCGACACTTACCTTCTATCCCTTTTCCGAGCATGCTAGAAGAAACGTCGAACTCTATCCACGACCGACGCGTCGTGGCACTTAGCATTTTATGCGAATCGCATCGACTGAATGCAAAGGCAGCACTGAGATACTGGCAGCTAAATGAAGAGCCGAATCCAACTTTCTATCTACATAACTTACAACCAGACCCCGAGTTCGATGCCCAACTGAAGAATCAATCCCACAGACTCGACAAGTGGCTACTGCAACTACCAGCATCAGAACAACCAATTGCAACCACTACTCCAGAGACCTCTCCCATATTCTTCCAGTCACACGACGCAGCCCTCAACTTCGCCTACCACGTCGTAGCCCGCATCATGCAATGCACAAGCTTTCTGCACAACCTTCCATTCCGCGATCCCCAACATCTCGGCACCGAGTGCTCCGAAATGAAACCTTGGGTCCGTCTCCTACTACAAATCGCCCAAGGAACAAATCAACAAACCCTACTTACCAGGAACACCTACTCAATCGGCTTCTCAGGCCTCCTCCTAGCCGCATCACTCCGTTGCCAAGACCAAACTCTTAGGACGGAAATCGAAAAGTGGCTGCAGGCTTTACAAGAAAAGCAGCCCACGGAAGAAGGTGCTTTCCCGGTATACCAGGCTCTCGCCGTTGTGAAGGCAATCAATCAACAAAGAGAAATCGGCCACGACGTGTTCGCTGTTTCGCAGCCTGTGGATGACGGCGGCGGAGAGCCCAAGTTCACTTGTTATAATAGTCAGATGATCTCTACACTTCTGGTTCATGGGAAAAGGAGGGATAGTGGGGAGCTTTTTACGGAGTGTATAGATCTTGATATGTAATTATACAAAATTCAAAAAGACCTCGATAGAATGGTGTTTATTTGTTTTCCAAGTACACATTGAGAAACCTAATAGAAAAATTTAACGCGTAATTATCATTTGCTCTAGCAGCGAGAAAGGCTAGACGAGAAAAGATTTAGTTGGAACATAGCCTTGGCATTTTAGGGAATTCTCATGCTCGATATCATGGGTTCATGGAATGCCCGGGCATTAAAAGCTAACCCTGGAATGACCCACTTGGCCCACTTATATGATAAGCATCGCTCTCGCGCACCCGATATGGTATAGTGCAAGCGATGAGGGCCATGAATAGTCTTGCCCTGGTTTACCGGATACACGGTGGGTTGAGCAAGGAGCTGGGAGTCTGCGTGGTCAATGGTATGCATTATACCATACGACCAAAGAGACTAGCTTCGGGGAATTTATTCACAAGGCGGGTTATCACCGTGTTCTTCGGTTAGAATATTTCTCTGTCTGGTCACTGTTACAATATTTGGCTGATTTGGGCTGTGGCGACCAAATCTCTCGCATCAGTAACGGGTGGATGGGCCACGGGCGCCACACATGTAATAGTTCCACTATGCAATTGAGGACGGAGGCAATTGAGAGAGAGAATAGGTGGATTTGGGCTTTTCTCCTGGAAATAGCTGGTACAAGGCATTTGACTTGATCAGGGCAAGGTGGGCAGTACGGTATGAGATCAGCGTGTTGAAGACAAGATATGAGATACGGAGCAACGACAAGATTTCAATCCGCCGTTTAGACAGTTGTCACTGACCGTTCGACTGTACCAATAAAGATTAAGGAATAGTTAACGGAGATACCGACCAAGATCATCACTCTAAATCTATGGAATAATGTCGTAGATTGACAGCTGTAGACTCTATTTTATTAATGTAAGGTCATGTATAGACATTTCGTGACCTGTCGACAAGTGACATTATTTGAGGCATCTGCGTAATACGCAGATTCCCTATTTCGAGCCTGTATCTATTCACCTACCCACTGGATAACCCTCTCAAGAAGCTTCACACCGTCCATGGGCTGGTCTAACTTTCTAACCTCCTTTTCCAATTGCTCGGGGGATAGATTCCCGTTATACTCTTTGTCCTCCTCCAGTAGCATCTTCTTGACTAGCTGCTTCGAAAGCTCAGGATGACCTTGGAAGGTGAGGATACTATTTGCTTCATTCACAAAGCATTCGTGGTTCTCGGCTAGATGAATAAACCCAGGAGCTGGAGTCGCAACCTCGCGAACATGGAACTCGGGCGCTTTCTAAGCAATCATCAGTGAACAGATATCATAAAGGAAGTTCAAGGGAAGAGATTACATAGGTTCCAGTCGTCACGGCAAACGGGAAGAATGTCTTCCCAGCTTCCGTAAGGCAGATCTCTTCAATAGCAGCCTGTATTCCCGAGTTAACACCAAATACCTCGACGAACATTGCGTATATACTCACAATAGGACCCGTGGGAACAGCTCTGACCACTCCGCCAAGTGCCCTGTTGACAGCTTGATGTCCCCAGCAGATACCGATGATCTTGGTGTCGGGAAGGTCTCGGGCCGTGCTTTTCACATAATTCAATACACCCAGTACCCAGGGCTCAGAGGAGGATGCATCCGCCTTCCCACCGCTGAGGACTATAAGGTTGTATTTGCTTGCGTCGGGAAATTGGCGCTCAATGACCGGGTCGTAGAGATCGACTTGCGCTGTTGGAGAGATCGTGGCGAATGCTGATTTCCAGGACTCGCGGACATCTAACCAGAACTCCATATTATCTGGTGGTGTATTGATCAGAACGGCGATTCTGAGGGTGTCCATGGAGCCCATTTTGAGGGTTGGTTGAGTTAGATAGTGAGTAATGACTCTCCGGGCTGTCACGGTGGTGTCCATTAAATAGCACCATATCTGCTGAAGGTATGTATACTAATTTTCTTATTCTTATGAAAATATTCCATTCGCTTATCGGTTAAGATCACTATTTTGAGAAAGAGGGCATCCTTGTCTGCGACCCACTTAAGTATACATTGGCACTGTACCTGATCAGGGCTACGGGAGCGACGCCGTGCCATGGTTGGCTCCTATCGTTCTCATTGACCCACCCTTTGTGGGTACAGCGTATATGGCAAACTGAAGCGGGTCTTATTTTGCACATGATACTGCATAGTACGATTGAGGACACGAGTATTGGAGATCGCAACATTTTTAGGGCCTTTTGTTAGTAAATATATTACTGCACACGGTATAGCCCCGCAGCAAGCTAAAGCTTTGAAGTCTGACATTACGAAGTGACTCATTAGAAATGAATTGAATTTTACTAGTACAAAATTTATATAACATCCGTTGGCTTGCTTTTAAGTCTTTGTGTTGGTCATCCAATCGTTCCCTGCACGTCGAGACTCCCCTACCTTCAAGATGTTCATCTCAAGCGTCCACGCCGAAACGGACACAGCCACCCTCCTCCAATTCATCCGCGAGAACCCTCTTGGGATGCTCATAACTGGCATTGAATCTTCCCTGGACTTTCTGCAATGCACTCACGTTCCATGCGTCCTCGACCTACCCCAGGAAGCGGGACAGTCATTCCCAAATGGCCGTCTGCGAGCACACATCGCCAAACAGAACCCGCAAGTGAAGGGCATGATTGAAGCCCTGGACAACAAACCTAATGTCATGCAACTTGACAAAGACGTACTTGTCGTGTTCAACGGCAAACACGATCACTACGTGACACCAAAGTACTACGTCGAAACGAAGCCGGATTCAGGCAAAGTCGTGCCGACCTGGAACTACTCCGCCGTCCAGGTATATGGCAAACTGTCACTCTATTACGACTCCAAGACTCCCGAAGCTGGGGCCTTTCTCGCTCAGCAGATTCATGATCTCTCTCAGCACACTGAAACGTCTATTATGGGGTACACTGGCGGTGACCGGCCTCAGCCGTGGAAGGTGAGTGATGCGCCGGAGAAGTATATTGAATTGATGCAGCGCAATATTGTGGGGATCGAGATCCGGATTGAGAAGATTCAGGGGAAGTTCAAGATGAGTCAGGAGATGAGGCCTGGCGATCGGGAGGGTGTTGAGAAAGGGTTTGCGAGATTGGGTGGGGAAACGGGCCAAGCTATCTCTGCTTTGGTCAGGGGACGTGGTAAAATCCATGATGCGAAAAAGCAGACGGCTTAGAGATTGCACGGTCGAGAGCTTGATATATTGGAGCTTTGAATGGTATATTGGCTTTCTGCAAGTGTAGAAACATTGTCTGTATCCCAGAATTCTTGTAGACATGATGCGCGGGTTAAGTACGGCTCAGTGGACACGAGGCCCTCTTCTCGACAACCTGTTGTGGCCAAATTTCTATTGTATTATGAAAGGCCGCATGGGGTCAAATACTATGGAGGTGGCCGATATCATTACTATACCTGATTGCGCCAATTCACCGTTGGAATAAACCTTGAATTCTTGTTTCTATGTGTGAATCTGTTCATCCCTAACCTGGATGGCAATCAGCAAGGTAACGTCTGCAAGTTGTATTGGTATTTGATTCAATGATTCTAAATCCCATTTCTTTGAGTCTCTTTAGGCACAACTATGAGTATCGAGCGAGCCTATAGACAATCTGCCCACTACTACATTCAAACTGTCAGCACAATATGCCAGGGGCCCTACCCCCTTTTGCGTTTTAAGAACATTACCAAGCACTTTGCGTGGAAGTAAGCTTTTGTGATTCGAAACAGTAATATCCGTCTGGGATATTTCCTAATTCGGTAATATCTGGCTTATGTCGCTTTCATAGACACAATCCGCGTACTCAACTGGAGAACCAGTGAATGACCTCTCCAGTAAATGCTCAACGCAGATACACATCTATTATACCGATTAAATATGCAGGGGTAACAAGATAAACTTCTGTCAACCATTCTTGAGCTTACATTAGGGCAATAGTTAAAAAAAAGATTCTACAGGCAGTAGCGTGTTCACAGATGATACGCTAGAAGGCTTAAGCACTTCTATACCCAATAGATCTATTATTGCTCCCCGTTAGGCTTTCAAATATTTGAAAAATGGCATGTGGTCTTGTGTAAGAGTAAGCTGCCAGGTAAAGCCTATGTAGCTAAACGACCGCTAGACGGCATTGCCGGAATTGGCTCTAACGTGGGAAAGTCACATATCAGCGCTACAATTGTGAAGAAACCTTATTTCATGTCCATAAACAACGCCATATGTCACATAATCTATGTCCATGATGACCAGGCTACAAATATTGTCAGGGATGTTATAGATCGCTATACCAGATTTGGCATGCCCGCGTAGTTATCCACCAGTCGGGGCGAGAACGGGATATACCGACGGCCCGATAGCCCCAATTCTTACTAGATCAGGTTAGGAATATCCACAGCAAGTTGATCTCAAAGGGGCCCCGTCACATCATCGACGAGACCCTCCTTGAATGGTGACTTGGCGTCAGCAAATCTCCGGATTATTTCGGCACGGCCTCGCCCGGGCGTTCCTTCCTGAAAAAGCTACTTTCCAACGTCTTCCTACTACCTGAGCATCTTCTCCGACAAGCTTCTGATTCCTTCTGGTGTTTACTCTCCACTCCCTTTCCTTTTTCCTTTCATATCACACCGGCAAGATGAGCGCTGTCGAGTCCAAAGGTGAGCCTAAGAAGCTGACCGGCTTAAGCCTTTACTCGCGTTTCGCGTTCGCCGGTGCTGTCTGCTGCTCCGTCACCCACGGTGGTCTCACCCCCGTCGATGTGTAAGTGACGCCAACTTTCGCGATCCATCGCGCAGACGCCTGCTTGACGACCGATACACAACCGCAATGCAGTGACTGACACATACTTCCCAATCTAGCGTCAAGACCCGTATCCAGCTCGACCCCGTCACCTACGACCGTGGTCTAATTGGCGGTTTCCGTCAGGTCATCCAGAATGAAGGCGCTGGCGCCCTTCTGACCGGTGCCGGTCCAACCTTTGCCGGTTACTTCTTGCAGGGTGCTCTGAAGTTCGGTGGTTACGAGTTCTTCAAGCAGCAGTCGATCAATACCATCGGCTACGAAAATGCCAGAAACAACCGTATCGCCGTTTACTGTGTATCGTCTGCTTTTGCTGAGTTCTTTGCCGATATTGCTCTCTGCCCGCTCGAGGCCACCCGTATCCGTTTGGTCTCTGAGCCTACCTTTGCCAGCGGCCTTGTCTCTGGCTTCGGCAAGATTGCCCGTCAGGAGGGTATCGCCGGTTTCTACTCCGGCTTTGGTCCCATTCTCTTCAAGCAGTATGTCAAACCAATATCTATCGCGGAGCGCGACATTCTCTGCAATTATATACCCTTCTCACACTAACATAATACAGGGTCCCGTACACCATGTCCAAGTTCGTCGTCTACGAGAAGGTCTCCGAGTTCGCCTACGCAAACTTCTTCGACAAGTCAAAGACCAGCGACGGCATGCAGACCGTTATCAACCTCGGTTCCGGTCTGGTTGCCGGTTTCACCGCCGCCATTGTTTCCCAGCCTGCCGACACCATGCTGTCGAAGATCAACAAGACCAAGGGTCTCCCCGGTGAGGGCACCACCAGCCGACTGGTCAAGATTGCCAAGGAGCTCGGACTCCGTGGCTCCTTCAGCGGTATCGGCGCCCGTCTGGTCATGGTCGGTGCCCTGACTGCCGGACAGTTCGCCATCTACGGTATGTTTGAATCCACTTGCACACCATGCTATATAGCAGCTAACGCATCTTTCTCAGGTGACCTCAAGAAGGCCATGGGAGCTGTAAGTAACTCACCACGCTTCGATTCCCAATAGAACCAAATTACTAACTCTTTGCCTAGGTTGGAGGTGTCGAGATCACGAAATAGATGAATGCGACCGAGGTGTAGACTGGTGTACATCAGTAGAGCATAGAGGTACTCGGGGCAATCCGTTCGTGCTGAGGTAGCTTAATCTATTAGGGACGCATGTACATATGTGCTCAAAATGTATCTTACGAGATCTTAGACCTAAAATGAATTGTTCTTGTCTGTGGAACACTCATCGTGGTCATTACTTCAAGCTAACTTGTCAATCCGTGGGTAAGACCAGGCACCGCCCCACAATGATATAATCACCTTGATCCTCTCACTTTGATCGCGATCGATAAAACATGGAAAACTTCTCTTTATTTTGGTTTTTTTCTTTTTTTTTTTTTTTTTTTCCTTTTTTTTTTTGTTTCTCTTTTTTTTTTTTTTTGTACAATATTTACTAGGAAATTATAGCCCTCATGGCCGAAACCTCACATCTTATGAGTAGTGCCCCTTCAAATATATATAGATCTATGAGTTCAACTGCACATTATAAATCTTGTCTAAACCCTAGTAGTACACACAATAGATAATTCTTTATTAACAAATTCAAGCAACTAGGAATAGGAAGAATACATTTCCGAAAAACGACAAATTATGAAAGATTCATGAATCTAGAAAACCTGGAAAATCCAAAAACCAGTTCCACAACGCACGTATGCCAAGGCATCAACATCGAGACCATGGAAAACTCAAAGAATGATTCTCATTGAAGTCGGCCGCATGGCCGTTTCCATGAAACAAACACAAAGCGCTCCACAATGATTGACTGGAGATAAAAAAATGACGATCGCGGGTATATCATCCAATAGTTGATTGTTAAAATGTACAGGGCCAAAGTGGTAAAAGTAGGTATTGGACTGACATTTAATGGTAGGTTATTGGGTCAATCTGCTTACCCTAATTTCTTACTTGCAGTAGTGCAACTATTCCCGATAACTGGTTCGACCCCGTAGTTCATTCACGGCAAGGCATCGGAAATTGAGTGGAGGGTAAGTAACCTATTGATATGTGGTGTAGTTTTGATCTCAATCATAAACTATTCTCGCATGGGTAAACAACAAAAATAGGAGATACAGTACTGTTCTAAATGACCTGTTACAACTGTCCCGTTTATCAGTGTGACCATACCAGTGCGATCTGCGCTATAGTTCATTACAGCGTTCCCCGACCCGATGCATCCAATAAATATTTACGGTGGTTAAGCTTCCTTGTAGCACATCTTTTCCTCTGACTGGATTTGGGACATGAGATACTCCCGTGCTACCAAATACTGCTCGTCGTAACCGAGCTCATCACAAGACAGATGGCGAGCTGGTTCGCAGACATCACAAACAATACTCATGCACTTGGTATAGAGGCATAGTGATGGAGAACGGTGTTTATACTAGTATTCTGGCTTGAAAGGCTTGTCATTGGCAGCACCCGGGTATCAGTAATCAGCTCAACTAGACTTCCCGGAGACGCTCCCCTGGGTCCTTTCGAGGAAATTGGCGGTATCTCGGTCTAGCTCTGATGAGCATGGTCTGTTTCGAATAAAGTAAGCAAGATGCCTATATCCCTTTGATTCAGAAACTGGCTTAAAGACTCGGATGTGACCTTTTTCAACAATAGTACTTTTGCCGGTAGTTTATCAGAAACATCAAAGGGCCCTCGTCGGCCAAGAAATAGATAATGTTCGCTTGTGGCTGGATTACTTGTGCAATCGCGCTGCATCTAATGTCCTCGCCGTTTTGTCAATAACGGCTGTAGTAATCGCTGACAAGTGCAAAGACTGGAATATTAGTGTAAACCTGGCTAGTCTGCCTATGAACCGTTCTTTGAGAGCCTGGTGGCCATTCCAACCTACCGACTGGGTTGGAAGAACCTTCGATCACTATTCGATGTGAAGGTAGTTCTGGGTATGTGTCGCTGCCCCTGGAGGCTGCAGTCCTGGGAAGGAAGGATCAAAGAAACCAAAGTCCCCCGCTTTTCATTCAGCCCTTTCGGTGATGAAACATTAATACCTTCGTAAGCGCCGAACGCGCCGTCTTATGCATCAAATGATAAACCCTACTCTGGCAAACTCTGCCATTCCCAAGAGTAAATCCTATTCCGATTTATCGATGTGCCTTTGATCACGACACCGGGACCGAGATACAAACTGTTATTGACCATGGAAGATCTCGAGCCGCAGAGAAGGATTTTCGATCTAGTGGATGAATGCATCAGGCTTTACGCAGAAAGAGTTCTTCAGTTGAACAATAATGAAAACTCAAATGGTGTAAAGATCCTTTCAGATCTAAATCAGAGATTTGTCGCTTGGGCTTCATTCTGGGGAGTCTTCGCCGAATCGAACATCTGTTTGGATCGTAGGCTTCGACCTCATGTCGAGGTTCAGGACCAGGTTCTTCGCTTGCTGGGTCTTATCCATACGAGTTTGCAATATTGTACGCCATCTGGGCTTTTCCCATCTGTACCAGGAGCTCACATTAGGTAGTATTTGAACTAGACTGCAGCGGCAGTCCGGGGTCATACGATGCGCGCCTAGCATCATCGCGACAACTTGAGGTGAATGTTGATAACCTCGAGGCAATATCCGGAGCCATAAAAAGACTTAAACCGTTTAGGAATTGCGATTCGGCAGCCATCAGTGACGAATCAAATGACAAAGGCAAGAGACTTTGTAGAGACTTTCAATCTTGCCTCATTCGGAGAGGTTTCGTATCTATGTCTCAAAGCTCTGTATACAGATGCAAGTGAGGGTCTACTCGAGCAACTGACTCAGTCCATGGTCGAAACATATAATCGGTTTCTTCGTCGTAAATCTCGCCAGGAATCTCTACAACTCCACGGACCGCGACCACCGCGACCAGCAACAAAACTACATTCCATCACAGAGGAGCCTGATATAGGTACCAGTGCAAATCATATCAATGATATCAAAAGTCAGATTGTCTCTCTTTACCCAGCTGAACATCCAATCACACAGTCTCTTCTACCTCCATCTTGTCCAGTACCCCCGCTGCCCATGTTCGAGCCCACCTCTGTGGACACCGAAGAAATCAAAGCTAGGATGAAAAGGATATCGAACCCATCTATACGTGATAGAACGAAATCAATTTTGGTGAATCAGACCAGGTACCCGCGACTGGTCAAGGGAGCCTTGACCTGGCCTTCAAAAGGACCACCGTCCAAGTCTGGAAATAACCCGACCAAGAAAAAGTCTGACCGACTTATAATGAATCAGGAAGGTGAAGATGACTTTGTGCACAAGTCCGAGGACTCTGCACAGATAGATGGCGTCGACGACTCGCCCAAGGCTCTTCTGAACCTCGAAGTTATAGCGGGTCATGTGGCCGCACACCTCCAGGGTATAATGCTTCTCACGCTGCGCTTAATATCCATAGATCGTACTATAGATGTTTCGACAGGAGGCGAAAGTACACCTGGCTCTAGTGATCAACGCTCACCTTCATGGGCCGGCTCAGGGAGGCAGCACACTGATCAGGATATGGATGATTTCAATAGCTTCCCACAGAGTAATGACGATATTAGGTCCGTTGAGGATCTCCGAGAAGGCATTGTCCCGGATTCCGAGTACACCGATTGGGATGATATTATGCGCCGTTGCGAGCCAGAGTTGGTACGTGCAGAGGGTCTCAGTGACTTGATGAACATAGATGATATATTGTAATGTCCCGAGCTTAGGCGAATTGAGCCTACATCATCTTGAAGTAGTGCCAAATGTTAGTTTGAATGTCACCATTATGTTTTGTATACTATGGACCATGCCTCCGAGCTCCCACAATGTTCTGCACTAGGAATTAATTCACTGCTGCAGAGACTAAGGTACTTCCAAAGCATCTATCATAGCCTTGTAGCCCATTATTAATCAAGTCTGATATGGTCAAGTATCACCGAAGCTATTCCTATTGTAAGAGTACTTCCATACAGATAGAAATACGCGTATAAATCAATACTTATTGTATTATGCTTCAATGGAGTTAGGAAAATACCCTCTTTAGTTTGTATTAAAGTAATTACTGGACCTTTCCATACATTCATAGTAACTAAAAGCTTACTATTTCATTAAATATAACTTGAGACGATGTTTATCCAATCTGTACATTGGAAACAACTTAGAGACACATTTGCTTATACTCGTCGCCGCAGGATTGCAGCTTTAGCGGCGGCGGCTTGCGTGAAGCTACTACTCCGCTAACACTTAGTACATTTATACTCCAGCTATAACAGCCTCAAGAAAAACAATAATCCCTGATCTATGATCGATTCCTGATCCAAGCACTGATGATGATCAAAACACCAAAGACAACGGATAGCATAACCATCGGCTTCTTAGCAGCATTCGTATAAGACCGAATAGATACTTTGAGAGTGCTGTCTTCTCGATCCGCCGATCTCAACGCATGTAACAAGGCATGCGCATTCCGAAAGCCCCCTTCAACCCAACACTTTTCAACAATTTCACCGAGCCAAAGCCCCTCGGTACTAGGGAGCGACGTACGCCGAGGCCAAATAGCTCGACCGTCCATAGGTATACCGTCTTCAAACCGATCAAAATCACACTTCTGCTGAGTTATCACTTCATACATCACCGCACCAAGTTGTCCGATATCCGTTTGTATCGAGAATCCATCATTGTCGACAGTTTCCATATCAGTGTCAAGAGGCAGGAGAGAAGCTTCACTGAAATCGCAGATCTTGACAGATAATTCTGAATCGAGAAGAAAGTTCCGGGTGGCGATATCAGCTACAATGACACATTTGGCGTGGACTTGCTCGAGGGCCTGGGCCATTTGCCGAAACCATCTCATCTGGAGCTCGCGGGATGGTTGGTTCTTTTCGAGATATGTGCGTAGATCGCCGTTTTCCATATGGGCAAGTTCAGTAGCGTTCACCTGCAGTCCGAGGCAGGGTACAATGCCATCTGTTTGATCCTTTGGGAATGAATTGAAACGAGAATAGACACCTTGCTCACGCATTATGATTTCCATGTTTGATTGCACGTCAGACTCGGTACTCCAGGGATGTCGCAGGGGAATCTTGACGGCTGAGCTGCCACGCCGGACCACAACTCCTGTTCTTCCATATCCTAAAACTTGACTGTCGTGTATAGGCTGGCCATTGAGGTCTGTGAACAGAGAGGAAGCCATTTTTGAAAGGCTGCAGGCAAGCAAGGAGGGATTACCACGCAATCGAGTTTATTCTAGGTGGTATTGACGGAGGCTGGGCCTTCAAGAGTTTGTATCACCAAAGGGACAAAGACTCCAGCACGTGCTTTTGTACCAGTTGTGTTACAAGCGATAAACCGTATTACCGAATGACTATCGACTTTGATTAAAGAAGCACATGGGATGAAGGAGTTTCTCACGACAAGGTTCCTAGTTTAACACCACAGGTACCGGAGTCCTAGCATGAAGTTAGGTCGTAGAATGCCTCTCATTAATCGGGGAAAGCTTACCGAAATGCGCAAAAGACAAGATTGAGAAAGCTAATTGGCGGAAGAAAAGCGTAAAACGCCCGGTTGAAGACATAAGTGTTCCATAGCAAAAAGCCGAAAGGAAACTATCTTCTCCTGGGTTGCTAGACCAGCATCCTACGATTTAATTTCATGTCAGGATTTGAGTATGCGACTGATCGTACTTTTATTACTCCCGCTTCTAAAAACATATGAACCGTCCTTTGCGCGAGTCCGGACTGGCCGCATTTACCAACTAGAAGCAGTTGAGTAATTGGAAATAGGATTTCTGGAATGTTGTAGGGAACCACAGCTTACAGGTTCCAATAGGTCTGTACAGATTTAAAGGGCAACAAAGTTTAGGATAGGAATATGGTTAACGGAACATGGTATCTACTAACAAGTGAAACAGGTGGTTCATCCTCTTAATTCAATAATTGTTAGGTCAAAAGCTATCACGGGATTGTTGTACCTTTGATATAATGTGTATATCACTATACTAGGTACCCAGAACAACACGATCCCTACGAACATGCGCCAAGCTCGCAGCGGAATCCCCCTGATCGTGTAGGTGAACTACTGTAGCAACTTGGTGAGAATGAGAAACTCCGATCCAGCGCCTGAAGCTGCTTGTAGGATGCTAAATCAGTTACAGACTACTAATAGCATATAAATCCAACTCAAGCCTCATAATTGGATATGAATATGCATATATTCCAACAGGATTGCAGCAGCATCATATCGAAATAAGTCCAAATCACACCCGTTTACCTGTCCTACGAATGCAATCCAAATATCCTAGCCACAATGCCACTGACAAAAGCAAAACCAAAGCTTTCCAGATACCAATACTGCACACAGGAACAAACACGGTTCAAATGCGGACATGCCATGCCTGGCCAGTTTATAAGGTGCTCAGAACACATAGGCCACGAGGACCTTCGGTGCCCGACGGATATGATGCAGTACAAGGACGTCAACTCATCGCCTCACAAATGCCGGATTTGTCTGCGGAGTGATCAGACGTCGAAGAAGTGAGACGATACGTCTTTCTCTGGGCCTTGTATTGGGGTTGATACTATCATCTGTAGATTGCATGTCTTATGGGTTGTGATACATGTGGTATAGTGGGTGGTGTCTGGTCTGTCAATGGGTCAGGGATGATGGAAGGGACTGGGTCGTGATGCGGAGCGGGTGTGAAGTTACAAACTTTGGGAGCATTGGGGTTACTTCTGTAGAATGGGATCCTTTTAATCGATGTCGATTTGGGACGCTTCTCTGGTTAGGTGTGATACCTGCCTCGAAGACAGAGGTGCTTCACGGATACATGTTGTGTTCGCCTTCAATCTATAGCTAGAATTGATTGCAATTTTGGGGTTTGATGGGAATAAAACGCTGGACCACCAGGGAATATCAACTTGACTGGGTTAATTATAACTAAATACTGGCCACTTGAAACTGAAGCTAGGCCGATACGCCTATGCCTGCGGAACAGAAAAGTAGTTATCCCAACGCATAGGATTAACAAATCTTGGCCATCTTGCTTGTAATTCATCGAACGAAGGCGTGCAAGCAACTTTCATGGGCAACAGGCCGCGATCATTTGCCAATGGGATGGGGGAGCATGAATATGAAATTTCCAGTAAGAGTGAACACCCGAATAGCCACCTCATATCCATGTGTGAGTCCGATTTCTTCTACAATGTAGCGCTCCCTGTCTTGCTCCATTCCATGGTCATATTCGAATGGCCGAGTCTGCAGATATACATCGGTGTCGTTCGGCTGATATAAAGGAGGTAGATAGACCTTAGGAATGCCTTCGAATTCGGATGAATTGGCGGCAAATGCGCAACTGAGTCTGCAGACGAATGTGTAAGTTGTTGTACCTCGGTCAATGACTTTCCGTTAGGAGTATACGAACTCAGGATAGGGAACGGGGAGCCCCCGGCGTGGTTTGAACGTCAGGTAGAGTCCGTGGCCGACCATGCTCAGATCCCATCGTGTGGGCTGTTCCCACATGGTTGGCCCATGCTCCATCCACTCAACCGCATGCTCCTGTTTCAATTTGTGAATTCCAGTTTATGTTTCAACAGAGTCGCAATAGAAGAGACCGAATGAATCATAGTATTAATAGGGAATGCGACGTACCATTGGAACATTGGCAAACCCGATAACTTGGTATCCCTCACTAGGAAATTCGTCTTCACCAGGCAGATGTGTAGGGCTTAAGCCGAGATACGGGCTGGCTAAGATGCCATTAATGTGCATAACAAGCGCGAAAACGATGAGAACGTTTTGTATAAAGATAGGCATACTTGTACTGATACGCCTGAAATGATTCAGGCTATTTGTCGGAATAGGCAAGATGCTATATGTAAGAAAGAACGCGCTATATTGTAAATAATTTATCAAGCTATGGGTAGGAGGACGCGACCATAACTAAATAATATCACTTGATGGCAGTTTTCGTGTAAATGTCAATTGCAATGGCGAGCCGTTATAGGAAATGTCTGGTACGGGCACCGGGCAAAGCTCAACCTCCTCAACAACGCCCAGAAGGCGCCATCATTCCTGGAAAACCAATCATATATCAGGTGCACAGTGGTAGTTTATAGTGCTGTATTGAACCAACATGCGATTGTAAACGTAGATTTAAGCCGGCTCCATGACTGCTCGTGTGTATGCGCCTGTCCTCTAAGCTATTGTGTCTCTGATTCACCTAATTATGCACCTACAACAAGAATGGTGTTCACTCATAGCTGACGACGGCTATATTCAACCCAGGAAGTAGTGTAAACCAATGTCCCACCATTATATAATTTCTACTTTTGACAGTATCTGTCTACATCCAGGACGTAAGGTCCGGATGGTGAAGCTAAAATGTAACCATTGCTTTTACGGGGCAATGTAAAGCTTCGGAAAATGCGAGCGGCCCCTGTACACAATCACCGAGTAACACTAATATAAGAAGTATATTAAAGCACTTGTTGCGCCCTGAAGAACACCGACTTTGGCCAATAAGAGACCGGAGAATGTTTCTGCGAACCTATATAACGCCCGGTAACCCGCCCCTAGTTATTGGCGTATTGGCGCCAAGGGCGATCGCACTCACATTGGTTCTCACTTCTATTAAACATCTCTTCACTACGGATTTCAGCAGCGAGTGGCCAGCACTTGTCTATTTCCACTGTCTTGCGGTTACTGATCGCAGGATTGCCATTTTATATTATGTACCCCGTTTGAATAAAGAGCCAGCTGGCGTAACCCACAAACGAGCGGGCCACACAATCGGGCGGGCCACCATGTATTCCATATAAAATGGCACTTTTATAATTCAATTATCTCAACAACCCGAGATAGTAACAATATGATATCTTATACTAATATAAATATAGATTATTTAAATAGAATACATATTTTAGTAAATTTTTAATAATTTTTTTAAGACTTTAAATATAATTGTATATAAATTACCAAAAATACAACTGTAATTTATATTACCTAGGACATTATTAAATCTAGAGTTTTTTCTATTTGGTATATATATATCTGCAGGACTAAATTAATATATATACTAGAATTCAGATTATTACTACACGGGTTGTTAAGATAATTGAATTATAAAAGTGCCATTTTATATGGAATACATGGTGGCCCGCCCGATTGTGTGGCCCGCTCGTTTGTGGGTTACGTTACAGCTGACTCCCTAGTCACACCTTGGCCATCAAGATACCCCAGCATTCATTTAATGAAGACCTATGAAGGTTATCAAGGATCAACCGACAGCAGAAAATAATGCTTGTACGTACGCTGCGTGGGTAATCAATTAATAGTAGTGCAAAGTATTTAAGTTTGAACCCCGATTGAAGTAATGTAACCAACCGATTCCGCAACCGATGTGCCGGCATGCACCGGGACCCCCGAACTATGTTGCAACCAGGGATACTACGGTTCAATTAAACCCTAATGCGCCCGAGGTGTACCAAACTACAATGATGCAGTTTGTAGCATAAATTGTAATCAAGTAACTATAAGGTCTTAACTCTGCCTCAAGGTACTGTTGTCAACTGTGATTAGAGAAAATAAAACTTAGACATTATAAATGCGACTATGGTCAATTTGAAGGGGCTGGTCAATAAATAATGGCCTCGGTAGCCCCCCCCCCTACATGCCAAGACAGCGTTGCATCAGTTGAAGCTAGATACCCACAAGGGGTATCCTGAAAACATGGGCTGTATTGCCTCTCCCTCCCCACAAACAGACTATAATCTAAGCATCCACCTGCCCGGTTCGAATTTCTTACCATCCGAGATGATCGACAACCATGAGAAGACTCGGAGTGTTTACTTTTGTTGGTAAAAATTGGGAGACATTATGAACAAATTCCCACCGAAACGGCTGCAGAGTAGAGGGTTGAACTTGAACTGCTAAGGTCACGGATTGACATGCTACGCGAATGGGGGTACTCGGAACCCACGGACGTCTCCCTGATGCCACTGTGATGATGAATAATTATGGGCCGCCCCGTCAAACGCCTGGGTCTGTAACATCATGATGTGGCTAGAGAAGCTGAGCCCGGAATAGACAGAGTGGTGAAGTCATAGACATGGAATCACACCCAATCCTTTGCCTTGGGTATCCAGCTTCTCGATTAGAAAAGAGCCAGCATCTCTTCACATTGCTCTAGAAGTAACATAACCACCATTACTTCCCACACAAATAAAGCAATAGAACCAAACATATTTTCTACTTTGTTCGGACCTGTCTCGTCACAATGCGGTCACTCGAAGCCTCGCTTCTAGCATTCCTGGCTCTTTCTGGATATGCCTCCGCCGCCTTCGTCCCTTCACAGCTCAGCCTTTTCGATAAGGATCCCCATCACGGTGTCACAGATCCGATGGAATTTGATCAAGGGTTAGAAACGCTATTGTCTACTGATACCCCGGAGAACGAAGCGTTGCCTATCTAGTACAACACCTGTTACTGGTTGAGCAATCCGTACTACGGCAGAGCGGTGACCGACACAGCTCACCAATACAACGCCGTAGTATTCAAGCGTACATCTAACCGAGGAAGGGTATTCAAGCTGTGCCATCGTCGGAATGCATGCTCCAATGACAATCAACCGGTCGAGAACCAGGCTGTGCGGCCCGGTGCCGGTTTCCATCTGTGGGACTATGAAGGTTGGAGCACGGATGGTCCACTCTATGCTCCCGATTATCTTGCCGCCACAGGGTTTGTTTATCCTGGACGAGAGGGATTCAGGCGTTATGCACGATTTAAAGGAGAGCATCCTGACGAAGAAGATGCATACCATGGAATCATCCGATTGTCGTTGATGGTATCCGACGCTTATATAGATAGCAACCGGTTGGGATTGAGGATCATGCCGGAGAACACTACGTTATACGCCACTGATCAGAATACAAACGCCTACGAGAGAATAAGGTTCCATAGAGTGGCTTGCCCAGTGGAAGAATAATACCTGAAATTTATCATTTGGCTGCCTTCACAAGCGCAGAGTGAAGTGACGTTCTGGCACCTGGAAGTCGCTGTTTAGAATCCTCGGGTCATTTAGCAGTATAAATATAGGGGAAACCCGTCATCAATAATATGCAACTTTAGCAGCCTGCTTTACTCTTGACGACATCTGGATGATTTCAGAACAATAGGGCCTTCACTACAGAGCTCAGGGGCTTGAGTAGTGGGCGCCTTCATAGTCTAAGCGCGTTACGTCCGATAGCAAGCCATTGAGGTGTACCTATGTTGAATTAGATAGTACTATCCTTTCCCCGCAACACCTACCATTCTTTCGAGTTCTGCCCACATACTAAATTTCCATTTTGTATCTAAAAAAAGGACACTGTATAAGGATCCTTGTGGTTTCAGGCATCGATCAAGTCACCACACTAAGAAAAGACAACTATATAATCAACCTTGAACAGGACCAACGCGAGTACTTCCAGATTTTCCCTGTTCAACATCACTATCCCCTCTCAATGAAGGTTCGCTATCCTCGAATATAGACGAAGATTGATACTGCACTTCACTAGCAGATTTCTTCCGGTCCCGCTGAAGCTGGCATTGAATAGCTGCCGTCACAACAACTACAAGTCATAATCAGCATTTTATCTTTAGCAAATACAACTCCCAGACTCACCTAATAAGATCTGCAAAATAATAACCCACAAATAGCCTTTCTTGGCCGCGGGGAAGTCGGTCGTCTTCCAGACAAAGTTCGGTGCCTGACAAAGAATGCACGTCAGATCTTCAGACAAACAAAAATGAGGAACGGGCTACATACCACCGCCTGGACAACGTATGCTAGGTCGTTCGCTAGCCCGACGATCAAAGCTCTTTTTTCTGTGTCTGCGGAGCAGATTTCGTTGATCCAGCTTAGAATTAAGGGACCAGCACCACACTTCATTCATATAATTAGATAAATCCTTCGGATAGGGGGTGAGACATACGCCGATATTACCAAGCCAATATACTACCTTGCGGCCTTTGATGTTATCGTACAGTGGCATCTGGCGCAGGAGGACACTGAAAATCAGCTGTCGCAACGCAAATCTGTTAGTATAGACCGACAACCGAGTCGAGTTCAAGAGCAAATGTGGGCTTACAGTGATGACCGCACCGGCATAGATAAAAGGCCACCGCGCGCCGCGACAAGGCCCATCGGAAAGCCATCCCCAGATGAGAGCAACGACGATGAAGGTTCCCGTTGTAACCATGGGATCTATAATAAAGTTAGTCAATTCCACAAGTCCAGTAATATATACTCACAGTTGTTTATCTGCGGTACCGAAAACGATGTACCAGGCACAGGCGCTGGCTTCTCATTGAAGCTCTTAAGCCAATACCCCATACCAGGCTGAGGATATCCGTTGTTCCAGACGATGTATAGCAACGCTGATAACGATCAGCAAAGGAATACCACCAGTATGAGAGGGACAACAAACGAAGAAGATATGTATGCCAACTGAGAAAGATCCGTTTAGCCTTAGCAACAGTCCAAGGTTCCTTGCCTGCACGACCAATGGCCTCCATTCGCTGGACAGACAAAACGTGTTCTTCCTGTGTTGTCCACCAAGTTCGTTTCCCGTCTTGGGGGAGGTTGGGAAAGAACAAGAACCCGGCTACAGCGAGTGGCAGTGTGATAATACCATCGATGATGAAAAGCCACCGCCAGCCTGCATGGCCGTGGACCCCGTTTAAGTTCGTGTAGGCCGCTGCTTGCAGGAACCCACTGAATAATGTTCCGATATGTCCTGCAAGCCAGAAGACCATCGCCCGCTTGCCGATCTCCCGGGGTGTGTACCACGATCCGAGCAGATAGTGAATACCAGGGTAGAACCCGGATCTGCGGATGCATATTTAGTCCTCTATCGTTGGAAACAGTCGAAATCAACTTACTCAAATAAGCCGACCAAGAATCGGATAGCATAAAGCGACCGATATGACTGCACGCTGGATGTACAAATAGTTGCAATACCCCACCCAACTTCCAGCTTCTTATCGTTAGCAACCCACACAGCCGCAAGCATGAATAAAGACTTACCGTAGGAATAACCCACCGAGGCGAGATCCTCGTCAACAGCAAATTAGACGGTATCTGCCCAATCACATAGCCAACGGTATAAATGGACGTGCTAGTGACCAGCTGATTGCCATACATATCCAAGTCCTCTTTCATGCCACTAAGAAAGGCATTGTTGATATTATTCAGATCAAGATTCTTGAGAAAGTACCCAATCTAGCGACCCAATTAGATTCACTCCCTTTCTAACAAAAGAACATACATACCGACGCAAAAGTGAGAACGAAAGCATCGACCTTGAATAACAGCCATCGCTGATCAGGCGGTAATTCCCACGTATCCCATATATACCCTTTCCACGACGTTATAGGCTGTGCTGCCTGCGCATGTTCAGACTCCTCACCGACACTATCGGACCTTCTAGCATCCTTGCCGTGGACCATGATCAGAACTTGATATACAACTCAATGCAAATCAACCGGATTCAACGTCCTATTTGAACCCATGCGAGAATCTGTACCCTCGACATGGTCTCATTGCTACTCCTCATGACGCCATCTCTTATCTCGGACGACTGCATCAACTCCATCCTCCACGCTCAACAAGAACAACCCTTCACTCAAGAAGCTCACCATCGCACGGGCCTTCAATACACGCCCAATAAACTATGTTTCCATCCAAATCAACTAAAACATGAACTAGCAGAATCAATATTCGGAAAGTAATACATGGTTCGCACTTCGGCTTCCCATCCCCGGTAGATAGATTTCTGATTGCGCAATCCCCTAGCGCAATTGTACATACATACCCCACCATTTTAACCCATGACAAGCTTAGACAAGATAATTGTGCACTTCTTGACAAATGAAATGAATGGTCAATCGTGTCATGTCATCAGTTTGGAGCATTCGATTGGGTGTGGACTGAGTTACTTCGTATGGATCCAAGCACTGGCCAAGCTCATGTAAGCATTCCACTTTATCAGGAAACAAGTATCCTTTCTACTGCTTTTTATTTGAGCCACTGGCAGTTTTTGTTCGCATCTTTTGTCTCTCTCTGTGATTTTCCACTGGCCTTTATCAAATTATTATAATTTTGGTCGCCATCACAAAACCCAAGAAAGGGGCGAGCGTCAGAGGTATCAGCAACCCACGCTGCGAAAGTATCATTAGTCATATGGACGAAAAAGAAATGACAAAGAACAAAGAGAAGTAGGATGACGAGCCGATACTATATCCTGTCACTCCGGAAACTAGTTCCAGGACAATGTCCTCGCATGAATCAACTGTCTACTCAGTAATATCCCAGATTCTAAAGCAGCCAAGTACATACAACATAAATGAATCGTTAGCAAACAGCCGAAATAAAATTATCGTGATAAATCTACAAGTCTATAAGTCTAATTATCATAATCAATAATCCTCCGAATCATCGCTGAACGCCCCATCCTCGTCTTCATCCTCCCACTCATCAACAGCGCCATCAATATCGCTATCAGAAAACTGATCATCAACCATCTGCTCAAACATCTCACTCATCAACATTCTAACAGCGTCCTCGTGACCGTCCTTCAACTCCATGAATACCTGCAACGCCTTCTTAGGAGTCCACTTGTCCGTATCCGGCTCATCCATCTCAAATAGCGTATCCGGAAGGGTAGCCGCATAAAATGCCAGTACCAAACTGCCAACACCCATAACATACTCGGACGACAGCGAGACGCTAGCTTCATCGCGGTCCAGCCTCTTCGCGAGTGCAGCAGTGTCACCCTTCTTGATCAACTCGGCGAGATCTGTATCGGGGAGCTTAATTTCTTCACCGCTAGCGCAGGCCTTGATCAACGCGACAGTCTCGTCCCAGTCAAGTGTGTGGCGCTCACAAAGAAGTGCGAGGAGGAGATAAGTCGGACACTCGTTGTGGTTGTTTTGTCCCTTGAGCACCTTGGAAAATGCCTCAGCTTCAGCATCCAGACGACCCTGGAAAGGTGTCCAGAAGGCTCTGTGCCAAGGATCTGTCTCTTGAGCGGACGGGTGCGATTTGGCTTCGTCCATAATGGCCTTTGGTAGGTACTTCTCGTAGCGGGTGTAGGCCCACATACCCCAGAGGTTATCGATTTCCTCGCCCATCTTGGTCTTGGTGGCGAGGTCGAAGGATAATTTTGCAGGGCCGTCATTGTTCTTGAGTGTTTGTTCGTAGTCGATAATGAGTGCTTGGATGGCTTCGCGGTCTTCTTTGTTCTTCGTGTCGACTAGATCTTGGCATGCGGCGCTGTATGCGAGGAGGTCATCGCGCGCCTTTTCCGACACATCGAAATGTGGGTGCATGATTAGAGAGTCGGCATAGCTGATGCGCTCTTTGATCTCTTTGTTGGTGGAGGCGGAGACCTCGGGGAAGGGAGCCGGGGAGGCCAGGTACCGGAGGGGATTCATGGCTGGATAGCGATAATGAGTAATTTGGCAAGTTTACCACTTTCGCATTGATTTAATACTGCAGAGAGGGTTTGTTTTTGCAGCCGTTGCAAATCGATAAGAAAAAATTTCTGATCAGGGGTTAATGCTCCACTGTGGGTCCTGCAATGGCATGGTGAATGGTCTGATAGTTCAATGATCTGCATTAAGGTTTGTTTTTTTGTTCCGGTCGGGATTGACGGAGTATAGATAACCTAGGCACTTGTGGTAGTTGTTTCTTGGCCAGCGTTCGTAGTGTCTATTAATGGCAAACAATTGCTGATTTCGTTCGAATGCCAACAACAGCATTCACAATTCTTTGGGAATGACTTAATGAAATAGGCTACCCTATATATTAATGGAAAATAGTACTATTCACGGATTGGACTGGTTGCTTAGGGTTGTGGGGTTGAGTGACTGTATCATGATGACTCTTCCAGTATCCGATAACTTCCTAGCGAGTCCTTTATGATATAGGAATCAGCAATCGGAAATCATTCCGGCTTACTGTCATTTGCGCGTGTGCATTATCTTCCTTAATAACCGAGATCCATGAGCCCAATGCGGGGGAAGCATGAGCACCATATCGACAGTCATCTAGTCTGCGTGTTCGTTAACGCGGTTAAAGAAGAGTGAAACTAGATCTCAATACTTGCCTCCGCTACCTTTTTAGCAGCATATAAGGTCATAGAAATGTCACCTTCCTTCCCTGATCACGATGCTCATGAGGAGGCCACAGCGACGCTCACTGTCATTCATAATAATAACATTGGACCTTCCACTGTATCACACCATCCACTTATCCGTCAGTCTGGGAGTCTCCAGCATCTTCCTGGTGCGCTCAGGTACGCATACATTGCAAATCCAACCGAGACCAACGATCAGAGACTTCGAAGAGGGATACAACGTGGTGTCTACTCGCTGGAGAAGGTGCACTTGCTACTGCAAAGGGTGAATGGGGCTACTGAGAAGTCACCAACAGTCACACTTGGCAGGAACGCTATCTTGTACATTCCCCAGCCAATCAATGGTAGCAATGGTGTGGGCATGACCGAGATATATAACTCGATGCATCTGCGCTACCCAAATGGACTGCAGTCAATTCAACACTTCCACCCTCGCTGTTCCTCAATCAAGCAGATATTTGGGTCAGACAGGAAGTCCATGGACGTTCGAAGTATTCAGATCAATACTGGGATGTGCCTGGCTTCCAAGTCGTGTTTATGCGTGTCCCCGCAGTACAATTCGGATCTCGGCGGAGAAGGCCGTCCTGTCTTATCCTGGCCTCCGCCGGACCGACCTACCATGTATGAGATGGAGATAATTGCCAGGCTTTCCTCCGCCGTGGCCGATGTTGTGGCACTTTCCGGTGCAACGTTGGAGGGAGCGGGTACCCACATTAGTATCAACCTGGACTTACCAGATCTTCAATATTACTGGTCAGCGTGCGAGTTGTTTGAAAAGGGCCTTGTGTCCGTCGACTATGTTCAGGATTGGATGGCTGCGGTTGACGAGAGGAAGGATAAACTGGCAAGAGTGATGGTCAAAGCAATCCATGAAATGCTTCACGGACGACACATACCACTGATAGATGTGAACGTGACCTCGGGCTCCGAAGCTGCAGTGGCAATACTCAAGGGCAAAATACAAAAGGGAACCCTGCCGACCGTTGATGAGCTTCTTGCTGCTCTCCAGTTAGAGGGACCCGATGCCATTTTGTGGCATGTGTTTCTTGGACATTTGGAGTCCAGATTCCAGCCAACTTCACCCTTGGACCTAGGACGCTTAGTGTATGTCTTCAAGGCCGTAAAGCCCGTCCTCGCCAGTCAGCTGCTATCCGGTCAATTGCTCAATATCATCATCGACGATCCCGCCGAATGTAAAATCTTCGAATCTGCGGCCAGATTCCTCAAGCGGTATTTCGAGTCCCAGGCCAAACCTGTAGCACACTCTCTAATGTTCGGCCTGTTTCCGATGCAAAGGATCTTTGTGGCGGGGCCCGGTCGCTCCGACCTATATTTGAATGACCCAGGGGCGGACTTGGAATTGGACAGCGACGTAGCCGTCAATGCGCTCGACCTTATCAGGAGGTCCTATGGCTCAGCTATTGCTAGATTACTAAGTCGTTCATTCCCATACTGTGACCCTGTACCCAAGCTACAAAATGGTGACCATGTATAATAGCTGGTGATTCCAGAACCGTTATACAGTGTTTCTTGTTAAACGCCTCAGGATAATCAGGTGTGATGAGAACAGTAGTTGAAAGCAGCGTTGCGTATTTCGCATTTCTTGAAAGACCAAGCAATAGGACCTCGAGGAAGCTTTGGTGAAGGTATTGACCGACCGATCCAGCTGGCTTGTTCGAGGCATCTTTTTTGAATGACAATCAACAATTGAGATAAGATGAAGAACGATAAGCAATACTCGATAGTAATGTACAAGTTTCTTCAAAATTGGATGATCGCACGGTCAATAAACAGCCACTGTGACGAGTCGTATAACCACTGTCAATAAATAGAATCCTAATACAAAAGTTGCAGATTGAAAGCCAAAGCGACATCGATGTCAGATGAGTCTGAGTCACCCCGATTAAAGTCTCCTCAGTTTACCCTCCACGCATATAACCCGACTGACTGTTTATTCCCATTGTTAGCTTGTTTCACTATACTCCATCGCAGGTGAAAGCGCTTCATATTGTGCACCTTACTTAACATACAATCTACATCATAAATTATTTATTACATAGCGAAGCATCGGAGTTTGCCTTAACTGAAAACCTGAAAGGAAGTCTGCAATAATATAATAAGTCTCTACAGTACGAACTCAAATCATGAACTAGAGCTAATGATTACATATCTGAAAACATTCACCGGTCAGCAGCATACAAAGTGTGCAATTCAGTGTGGATCTTCAGCAACTTCTGTTGCCTGGAGATTTCATATTATTTCACTAAGTCCGAGACTAACTCAGTGGGAGTATTCACTTGGACTGTGCAACAACTGGAGTGTGACTCAATCTGAAGTCTTGATCTGGCAGTGGGCGGGTCCAACAAGTGCTGGGGATGGGATACCGATCACTCCGCCCTGTACATGATGTGGGGTTAGAGCCGCCGCCGGTTAACCCTAATACACCATTTTCCGTTCACGTATATTTGCATATTACACTATTACTGAATGTGAATGGTGAAGTATACAATCGAGTGCTGAATCTACTAACAGATTCCCATGCCATAAACCATGATATTTGTCCTACTATTGACCTCGTTGGAGTTAAATATAAGACGAACACAGGAACTGGAATAGGGAAACCAATGGACACAAAGATACAGGAACTAAAGGTTTGGACAAACAAAGTGACACATTCATCTTTTTCCTGCTTCAGTATCCACCTTCGGCAATGAAACCATAGGTACTTCAGCCATGTGCAATGGGGCACTCGCGAATGGTACAAATCTCGCCACAAATGGCTCGCCCTCAGGTACAATCTCACCAGGGACGCCATGCGCTGCTCCGTTAATCACAGGCCATGTTATACGGGTTGCTGCGACCGACAGGCTCATAGGAGGTGCACCCCTTTCCCAGATAGGGTTCGGGAGCGGAGTCGCCGGGTCAAGGTCCTTATCTGCCCAATGCATAGTGATTTGTGAGGGATCGATCGCAACACGCCACTCGGCTCCTTCTGCGGGTATCAGAGTTCGATCGCGAAGCTGAGAATAGCTTGGTTCATTTGGCAGAGAGTCCATGTTCTTCTTCCAATGTGTGGGTGGTATGCTGGTTTCAGTGTATTCAATGTCCAGCGCATAAAGGAGAGAACCCCAGTAAATTGAAATTGCGGGTGCTGTGGGCCGATGGATGACGCGAAGGTCTGCTCCAAAGGTGATCGCAAAATTTGAGGAGCCTGCTGGTACTTTAACGTGACATAGGTTATTATCGCTGTGATCTAGGGAAACTTGGCATCCGTCTGGTAAGGTCACACGCGACGCATTGGTCGCCCAGCTGGGTGTCCGAATATAGAAGTCAAAGTCTTTTTGGGAGGTTGTCCTGTACGTGATTGTATGGCCGAATGGGTAATGTGTATCTGCTATGATTGAGACATGGTTTCCACCAAGCTCTGTGGATACTTCTGTTGGGATGAGAAACCGATGAATTAAGCTGCTATTCCCTTTCTGAACGAATGCGGAGGAAACAAGCTTCGGTAGAGCCTGATGATGATTTACCAAGCAGCATGGCTATGCCAATCCCAGTGTTAGTCCTGTGTCGCATATTTCTATACAGAATGAAATAAAGTGTCCACATACATAATCTGGCTCCAGACCCATGATGTTGCCATACGGGCTGACATCATAAAAAGGCCGACCCTCTAATCGCTTGATCCAGGGCTGATTGGACTGTGTAACATACTGATGTGTCCACCAGTCTGGTGAAATACCACCAGGAAGTGCATTGAACGCAGCCTGCTCTGTGAGATCGGCGTAGTCGTTATCCCCAAACAGGCGATGTAACCATGATAGGGAGAACATGAGCTCCACAGTCATACATAGCTCTGTACCTCGCTCTGGCCCTAGCCCACCAAGAAATTCATCGCTGGTTACGGATCCAGAGGGAGTGCCGTGATACCGATATACCATGTCAACGGCGTCTCGGGTCTGTCGAGCAAGACTCTCGTCACGGTTCATTCGATATCTTTGTGCCATATACCGCAGTCCTTCATTAACAAGTATCAGCTAAAGCTTAAAGATAATAATGAACGAACACAAACCCTGAGCTGTATTGACTCCATGTCGAAAGTTGAGTTGAGGTTTGACAGAGGAACCCGTAGGAAACACTCCATCGACAAAGAACTTGGACCAATCACGACCACCGATCTCAGCTCCAGTCCACATCAGGTCCATAGCTTCCCAAATAGCCGACCGATCCCCCTCATCTTCAACGTTCTCATGGAGCCACTGGAAGGTGGTTGAAAGCTCGTGAGCCCGCGCCAGGCTAAACTTAAGCGGGTCGAACCGGTCGCCATCATGCGAGAGGTAACCCTGCCAGTCATCCTTGATCATACTATGCGCTAGTCGAGCAAACCGAAGTATCGCTAAAATTATCTCATCTTTGCGTGTCGGATCAGCCTGTGCATGGGCTATCATGCCAAGTAGCAACAGGCACCGCGCCCACAACCCCCTCGTCTCTTTCGTTGTCTCGGGTCCCAACCAACCATCTTCGGCTTGGTGGCTGAGTGTGTAGTCGAGAAAATGATTTGCTTGGGCTTTGAGCCGCTCATCGTCCAGAAGATATGCTAGTGGCACAATGCCATTATACCAGTACGGCGCTGCTTCGTTGAGCTCGCTATACTCCTCAGTACCACCGAGCCATGAGCTGTCTTTAACATAGCGATAGAAATCAAGCATATGACCAGCAAGACCATCGGCAGCCAAGCGCAGTTGATCTTTCACCCAACCGCGTGGTTTGATAGCACCGAGCGAAATCTCCTCATACTTGAATGGTACCAAGCCTTCGGAACTCATATTGTGCAGTTATAAAGGGGCAACTTTACTGAAAATGATATGTATACGGATTGGACATTTGAATCGTAAGAGCGGGTTATTGAGGGGTCGTGGTACATCAATATAGCCGACTCAACATTTCCCCACGCGGGTGTTTTAAGACGGTTAATGAACCCGAAACAGTCGACTTTCAGGCGTACAAGCGTGGTCAAGCAAGCATTCGAGCGGAACCGACTCCGAGAGGTCGTTTAATTTATCAGTGAACAAAGAACCGTGCTGAGTGCGTGCTGCGGTTCTCGTTGGCTGATCGGGCTGAACCGACACTATAACTGCCAAGTCCACCAATGACACCCCTGTTCAATCGTATGGGCGGTTTTGATAAGGGTTTTGATGTCGGTAACTGATACCGAGCGTTGAGCGAAGATAGAGAAACTTGAGCAGTACCTCCACACATGTAATGGTTGTGATACCTTTGGGGGTATATATAGTTGGGTAAAATGGACCCTGCCCCACTGGATCCATCTCCCTGCATGAACCAGAACATATTATCCACCTTACACAATTTTGCATTTTATCATCAAATAGCCCATCATCGTTGTTCCAATATGGGCGAAATAACAAAAGACAATGACGATATCCAGAGGTCGGTATCCACTGACAAGGGGGAGATTGGGCAAGTCACCGACTTCAAGGAGCAAGATCATGGTGCTGAATCAGAGTTGTCCCGATCATTGGAATCTCGACACCTCCTAATGTTCTCTATCGGATCATCGATAGGAATGGCCCTGTGGCTAGGGTCCGGTACTTCCTTGATCAACGGTGGACCCGCTGCTATATTCTTGGGTTACTGCATTGCTGGTTCGATCGCATGGGCACTCAGTCAAGCAGTCGGAGAGCTAGCTGTCCTCTACCCGTTGGCATCGGCATTTCCCCAATGGGCATCTAAATTCATTGACAAAGCACCCGCATTCACGGTGGGGTGGGCGTACTGGTTCTCTGCGTCAATAACCCTCGCAAATGAACTTCAGGGCGTGGTCACTGTTTTGAGTTTCTGGACGCAATCAGTACCTACAGCAGCATGGCTTTCAATCTTTCTAGTGGTCATTCTGCTTGTAGTCGTGTGCGCTGTCAGAATATTCGGTGAAGCAGAAGCCGTTATGTCAACTATCAAATTGTTCTGGATTGTGGTGGTGATTATCAGCTGCATTATCATCAGCGCCGGTGGCGCCCCAAACCATCAAACAACCGGGTTTCAATATTGGAACTCCATGCCATTCACGAACGGGTTCAAGGGATTCCTCTCCGTAATGGCCACGTGCATCTTTGCAATGGGAGGTACTGAGTTCACAGGCCTTGCTGCTGCCGAGGCGCGCAATCCACTGAAGTCGGTGCCCAAGGCAGTCAATTCAATCTGGCTTCGCTTGACCCTATTTTATGTCATCGGTGGCTCAATGGTCACCATCACGGTGTCGCCTAAAGACCCTGACCTCTTTGGTGGCGCAGGAGTCAACGCAAGTCCATACGTGATCGCATTCCGCAACGCCGGTATTTCAGGATTAGCACATGCCATGAATGCGGTTATCTTCATCAGTGTAGTCTCATCTGGAAATGCACAGGCATACGCAGCCACTCGCACAGTAGTCGGACTCGCAAATCTAAACATGGCCCCAGCGATATTCAAGCGGTGCGACCGACTCGGACGTCCATGGGCGGCGATAATAATTACCTTCCTTGTAGGTGGTGGGCTCTCCTACTTGAACGTCAGCAATTCAGGCGCAACAGTGTTTGGCTGGTTATCTAGCCTAACAGCTTTGTGCATCCTTTGGCTCTGGGGAACAATTTTTCTATGCCACCTTCGCTTCCGTCTGGCGTGGAAAGCACAAGGCCGATCTGTTGAGGACCTCCCCTGGAAATCATGGGCGTGGCCATTTGGCACTATTTACGGCCTCACTTGGTGTATTTTGCTGGTTATTGTGGAGTTTTACCTTTCAGTCTGGCCGCTTGGAAAGGCAAGTAGTGCGAAAGAGTTCTTTGCGAATTATATATCCATCGTTGCGATCGTTATTCTGTTGACCGGCAGCAAGATCTATTATCGGGGACCGTTGTGGATCAGTGCCAAGGACATTGATCTGGATACTGGTCGTAGGTACTATGTCAGTGAAGACTTGGAGGCTCGTGTTAAATCGAAGTCGGCGCTTAAGAAGGTAGCTGGGTTCATTGCAGGAGAGTCAAAGATTTAGGTGTAGAGATATACTACTTGTTCCAAGGGTGGTTGTTTGCTTTCCTGTTTGTTGGGTTTGCCACGTTTATGAGTACATCGTTACCATTTCACATACATCCATCTTCAAACATTATTTAATTAATCCTTCCATGAGGTAGAGTTGGGTTTTGGTATTGAGACTGTTTGCATAAAGAAATTACTCATATGCAAAGGATAGGCCCAGAGCAATTAGTACACAGAGTATCCCGGAGATTCCGGGGCCTTTTTGTACAATTTGTTAACAAAAGTCACTCTAAGCTTCATACACTTTCGTAGTTCTCAACCCGATGTAGACGAAGCCAAAGGAGGCAATGTAGTCGTATGGGTTGTTTCAGCAGTGCCATTAGTAGCATAGTCACTGTCGGGGCCAACCTCGATTAATCCAGTAGCAATATCAAATCCATTGATGGTCCTGTTGAAGATCTGAAGAGAGGCAGCCGGCTGGAAATCTATACATCATGACATTAGCATCACCAAACACTCATGAGTCAGACGCCCATGGCCAAACACTTACAAGGGACTTCGTGTCCAGCTTCCCAGACTCGAGTGAAACTAAGCTTTCCATACTGACGAGTTTCACCATACGCCTTCCCGTCCACTACAAGATTTGTGTATCCCGCATTGTTGAAGGCCTCTTGTCCAGACCAATTAGCGACCTTGGAGATCTCCTCACCTCCAAGCCAATTGCAAATGTAATCGGCGTCGCCATATACTAGGGAAACATGAATGTCAAGTTCTAGCAGCTTTTCCAGATCTGGAAGGTATGGTGCGGCAAAATCGCCGGATAGACTAAAGGCTGTGTAAATTAGATTGCTCGAGGTGTAGTTTAGATCTACACCAAGCGCGTCCTGAACAGGTGCAGTATTAAGGTAATCCTTTGCGATTGTTAGTAAAGGCATCAACATAAGAGCATCCAGGGGTTAACAAAAGCATACACGCCAGTAACTGGGAGGAACATCTTCTCCGGTAGATTTCCGCTGTTAATTTACTGTTAGCTAAGACAAATGGCTCTACCGGGGCACATAACTTACGATGTCATAAGTCCCTCGATCACCAAAACGATAAAATAGTCCTTCCACCATAGCCTGACAAATGAATTGAGCAGCTGCACATGCCGAACGACGAACAATAGAGCCTTCTCGCTTCAGCCAGTTACAGTAGTCAAGTTGCTCTTGGCAACCGCCGGGCATATTGAGATTGAAGTCACCGTGGTCATAAACGGTATCATTGATCAGCTGAACACCGTATGTATTCTTCTTAGTGAACTCAAGCAAGTATTTGGTCTGGGTCGGTTCATCTATGATCCCGTTTACGATTCCGAGAGACTTGAAGTTCAACTTTCGCCCTTTTGAGCCTTCTTTAGGCAGTTTGCTATTCTGTTCGTAGAAATACGTCGAGAAGCTAGGTCCCCAATGGCCACCAAATGATTCGGTCCTAGTGATTTTATCAGTATATGGCTCTTAGATGGAATATTTCACATACCATAGATGGAAGTCTGCCGACTCAACATCAGCGTCTAGGCTGGGAAGCGCGCTGTAGAAGCCTTGGATCACCTCCCATGCAGATTCAGCCGCTAACCGGCTAGTGTCAAGAGAAGTGGCATTGATGATTGACCATCGGCCTTCCTCCGTTGCATTGTCTGTTGACTCGACTGTCATATAAGTGGGATCCAGGACCCCTACTTCCTTTGTGCTGTACGAGAATCCTAATCATATCAGTGCAGATCAATGGACGGGGAGAACCGACCCACCTGTTCCGACAGGCTGAGATAGGAACAGAAGGTTAGAAACCTCGGACCAGGAGTAATCGCGCAGAACTGTAGTCATGTTCTCTGCAACGGTGCACGGGCCGAGTTCCTCAAAGAGCCCAATAAGAGAGTCACTTCCTGGTCCTCCATTGAGCCAAAGTGTGACTGGATCATTTTTAGGGTCCCGTTTGGATTCAAAGAACCAGAAGAATACATGAGTATCCGGTGTTATATCGATGTAGCCGCTATAAGAGTTGACACCGGGAGTAGTTTCACATACACCATCTTTACCCGGTTCTTTGTATCGTATTTTGCTTCCATTCGGGCTGGTGATTTCTTGAACACCGGTTGGCTCCTCGGGCGCATCTCTTGGGTTGACAGCTGCAGCTGTAGCTGCCACCGCAGTGGTTAGCAAAATATTGAATCGCATATTGATTCCCACTCTTCACACAGCCGGCTAGAATCAACGACTTACCTCGACGGGGCAGCCTTGTACCGGGGTTTTATCTTACACTTCAGTCTATAGCCAATGTGTTTGCACACCAAATCGCGGGATCAGTTCCCGAAATTTGATCCTTCGCTCGAGGGCTTATCTAGATTGATGTTACATCACCCTGCATATTATCTGCGGAGTACGGACAATTTCTTCCTTTTATCCGTCAATCGGTAAAAATCACTATGGTTATCAGCGACGTCATTTTATAGTCGAGGACAGGGAATGAGATACGGGTCATGAGTTTTGCACAGTGTGGTGTGATCGGATAATATATAGTAGTGGTGTCTTGGATTCCTAACAAAGAGCAGAGTTTAGGGGTTCTTAGGGTCCCCAGTACCCCTGAAATGCCAGTAAGTATTTCCTTTGTTTTATTGTAATCATTGCACAAACTGGTTTGCCATGTTCAGCAATCATGTGATGATAATTGAGTCAGGTTGAGAATGAGCAAACAGTGCAAACTAATTGTATGGAGTTCTGGTGCTCTGTTTCCTAAAACAGAAGTTTCGGCTCTATAATGCCTCAGGCCAATATTTACCCATTGTCGGGCCATGTAATCTTTCCGCTTTTTGTCTCTGATTCCCTATACCTCGACACATTTCCCTACAAAAACCAGCTTAATGGTCTAATGCTGTTACCCTAAATACAAATATATTTAAAGGCTGTAAAACACTGATTTTGTTTTGCATTTTTATGGATTACCTAAGATCCTTCACAAATGCGGGGAACTTTAACCTAAATATATAAACATTTCCTGTCACTGCTATACCGTAACTTTCGAAATTCCAGCACCTTGAACTCTCACCAAACCAAGTATTTGAACAAGGATCCACGAAGTCACTAATATATCCCAAAATGTCTATAGCAAAAGCCACTGTTAGAAGTAGTGTCCTTGCGGAAACTAAATATGAAACGCTTGAAGGAAATGTTTACGTGAATACTAAACCCGCCCCTTTATTCAACATAAACTAATTGTTAATAGTTCCCACCGTGGACGATTACAGATCAATGCCAGTTAGTTGATTCGGATCTTACGACCTATTGTGGATGGAAAGGCCATGCGAAGTATTACCATGTTGTAGTTGAAGGTGATTCTTTTTGTCATAAAAGTGAATTCAAAATATACCTGCTTACCAGGGCAGATATCACGATTCCAAACGCAGCATGGTATTATCCAGAACCATATGAAGCTGCAGCGAATATCAAGGGTTTTATTGCTTTTGGTGAGCTTCATGAAAGTTATTAAGTATAGCCTTTCGGACTCATGTACTCATTTGCGATAGATAAAAGTAAGATCGATATCATAGTGGAGTAAAGGATCGGGGGTATTTGAAGCTGGCCCTACGGTCGCTTTGCTAGAATATGTACATGATTGAGACAGAGAAGTCAGGGCGAAGTTTGTCCGCGCTTGCATTTAAAATAGACGTAATGGCGATCATCATTATCCATAAGGAAGGGTGGCGTTAGTCAATTCGGATAATAGGCCTGTCCAGTCCGTATCCTCAATTGCAAAGTTACCGCTGTTATCCAGCATTTCTGACCATATATCTTCCAGTTGCAGTTCATCAACACCCGTCGCATTGCTCGGGAAGTCTGTTGGCATATCTTGCTTAATAGTACTCGAGTTCGGAACAGTTTCTGGACTGGACAGTGCAGGGTGCGGGGGTTCTCGCAGGCTTACAGCCTCCGTATTCAACTGTAATAAGCTTTGCGTCTGCTGGCCAGTGGCAGTAGTCAACCTTCCATGTTGCCAGTGTTTTTGAAGCACGCCCATCATGGCATTGATGCCCTCTTTGACCAGCGATGATGATTGTTGCGCATTGCTAAGCATACGACAGGCTTCTAGCACTTCCTCCTTTCGCTTTTCGGCTAGAATATCGTCCCAATTGAAACAAACATCAAGTAACAAGATAACAGCCGCCATGAAAACATGGTGCATGACAGACCAGACGACCGAGCTTGGTGGATTGAATCGGGGCTCATCTTCATCCATAATCCTTTTGATCGCAAGCACTTTACGTGCTGATTGAAGGCAAACAATATGGGAATATGAGAACACGGGCTCACGGGCTCCTCGAATGAAGTAGTGCCGGTGTAGCCTACACAGCCGTGAGAAGTAACCTTGCTGTAGAAGGCACCTCTGCCATGCAAGTGTAGGGCGCTTTTGGTAAAGAGAGGCGAATCGACGACGCGATGTTGGGTCTAGACGAAAGAACTCCGGGATTTCTGACAAGGCCTGACGGAACTTATTATCCAATTTGAGAATCTTGTCGTAGCTTACTTCTAGACCCTTTAGGTGCTCATATGATGTTGCGTCAATAACCTCCCGACATACTATACCGAGTTTCAGTCGCTCCAAGAAAAATGACATATCGGTCGGACTCGAGCTCGGTCGTGACAACCTGTTTGATCCGTCTACCATTCCATCGTCAACGTTCAAGGGTAATTCTACTTTCATATGTTCCGGGTTCACCATATACGTCCACTCTTGTGGGCCACTCAGAAATCCAAGAAACCTAAGGCATGACTCGTTAGCATCATATACTAAGGCCTGAACCTGAAGCCTACCAGTCGTATGATGCGATATCCCACCATAGTCGCCGTCTTGTTTCCAGCTCCACCGCATCGACTGAAGATATGCCCTTCAAATCCCGGTATCGTGGAGAATCAGTACAGTGTAGCTTGAGGTTTTTCGCCTGGCTGACAAGTGCGCCCTGAGAAAATAATGCACTGACTGACGGATGGCAACTCATGTTAGACGCATGATGCACTATAATTGTTGCTGCTTGTATACCAGATATTGTTGGATTGACAGAGTAATAACTTTGAATCAGAGCCGCACCGGTCAAGAAGGAAAACTCCCGACTACAGATTCCAGCATAGATGGAAGATTCAATGGATAGCTGTAAATATAATGAGCTAGCGGCGATGCTGAACAAAAGCGCCATATGATTCAAGTCCGGCGGGTGCTTTCTCTCAATCGCTCGATAAACACCATGTATCTGTTGCTCGACCTTCTTTGGAAAGATGATATGATACATATAGTCAATGAAATCAGTGTAGTATCGGAAAAGCGCAATGGCTTCATGCTCTTTTGGAAGATAAGACAGTAGACTAATTGTTGCCGGGTTTTCTTGGGAAGCGGTCCAGCTGCGTCCGGAGATTGGCAATAGAGTATCGGAAGGGAAGCTTTTTTCGTTGTTTCGCAGTTCATCGAGTTCGTCCCTCAAGGACTTTGGGGTCGCTGTTGGCACCCGGTCACCCATGTGGATAGTCTCTAGCCAATCGGCCGTCATCTGCGACTCACGATTGTAGCGCAATGGCTGTGAATCAGGGGCCTGGCTAGGGAGACTATTAAATGCATCTTGCCGCTTACTAGGATTACCTAGCTCTATTGGAGGTGATTGTGAGTATTGCTCACTCTCCCTTTCAGTCCTATGGCTTCCTTCCGAGGATCCGTAGATGCAGGCCAACCTCCGGGTGACGCAACTACTGCATGGTTGCTGTCGGTTGCATTTAAGTTTCTTACGCCTGCAGGTCTCGCAAGAAACTGGTTCCTGTCTCCTAACGCGCTTTCGTGTTCCTTCGACCACATCTGACGGCACGACTGCTCGTTTCATGGCGGTAGTTGTCGATGGGTTTGATTCGGTTTGCTGTGGCCAGCGAATGAACGGCCGGGTCACGTGAAGCATCTTGTCCTAACAAATGAGATGAGGTAGCAAAGAAGTAGAGTTAAACAGAGTAACTGTACGTCTTTGAAGATTATCCTAGAGGAAATTCTCTTTTTTGTTTGTTTTTGTTTTTTCTTTATTTTTTCTCTCCATGTCCTGCTATGCTTTGTTCGCTCTTTTTAAGAAGTTTTGGGCCCCGACGGACCTTCCGCGGACGCTCCGGCCGGAGATGATGGTAAACGATAGTAATGATGGCACATGTCCATGGGAGCCCCGATTAATCTCTGGCCAGATGCTTATTTCTCCTTGTTAAGTTATTGTTATAAATGGCATTCTTGGCCATATAATGCCAGCCTCTAACCTTGCATTGATTGACGGGACCCCTGTAAGCCACGAAAAGCTTCTTTAGGCAGTCGGACCTTGTCCTTTTAACTATAATAAGGCCTCGTTTTGATACCAAAAGACATTGAAAATGGCCAGGCTTGACATGCAACATGAGCAGGAACCAAAGAGCGAGTATACGTATGTTTTTTGCAGAAAAAGAATTAGAAAACTGTGATGATGACTGACTGACTCTCATAGACTGCAAGCATGCTTGACAATTCTAGGATCTTTTACTGGCCTATTTTGCACTGTCGGCTTCATGAACTCGTTTGGGGTGTTTGAAGAATACTATGGGAAAGCGCAGCTCGCCGACAAGTCTGAATCAACAATTGCATGGTTAGGAGCAATCAGCATTTTCTTCATCTTCTTCGCTTCGGTCTTTTCCGGCCCATTACTCGACTGGTTTGGTCCTACTGTGAGTTTCATTGTTACATCTGGAAAGGTGCTATTGCTAATGCATATTATCTGTAGTTGATGCTACTGGCTGGTTCACTAGGCACTGTCTTCTCCATCATGATGGTATCGCTCTGCGAAGAATTTTACCAATTCGTCCTCGCGCAAGGAATCCTCCTCGGTATATCCTTAGCAATGCTAGTATGTCCTATGATTGCCCTTGTCGGCCAACACATCAAAATCAAGCGCGGTCTCGCCTTGGGAATTGTCCTCGGAGGGTCTTCGCTAGGGGGAGTAATGTGGCCAATTATAATCAACAAACTGCTGCGGAAGCCTAATGTTGGATTCGGATGGACAATGCGTATCGTGGGCTTTATGATGATCCCCCTTCTCGGTATTTCCTGTCTATGCTGTCGACCACCGAAGCCAAGCATGGATGCTGCACAAGATGGCGTACTGAATGATAGAGAGGCCAGCGGACCTGAAAAGTCGAAGCCAGCCGTCTCTCAGATTAACTTCACCGTTCTCAAGAAGCCCAGTCTTCAACTCTCCTGCCTTGCATTCTTTATCATTTATTTTGGAATGTTCTCCCCGTTTTTCTATACAACGTCCTATGCAGTCGCACAAGGGTTTTCTACCGACCTTTCCTTCTACACCATCTCCATCGTCAACGGTGCCTCGTTCTTTGGTCGAGTGCTCCCCGGTATAGTCGCGGATAAGTATGGGAAGTTCAACTGCTGTATAATATCAGCATTGCTCTCGGGGATCATCGCATTGTGCTGGACAAAGGCAACTTCCGTGGCTGGTCTCGTCATTTTCTCTGCTGCGTATGGATTTTCGTCAGGTGTAAGTCAATTGAGCATTCGCTTTAAAAATAAGGCTAACACAGTCCAAAAGGCTATTCTATCTCTGCAACAAGCCTGCGCAGCGCAGGTTTCCACACCCCAGACGCTCGGACTAGCCATCGGTACAGTTATGGCTTCTACGTCGTTCTCGTACGTTACCCCACTTCACACATCAAGCATCAAGCTAATACGTTAGCAGGGCCATGGCCGGTATCCCAATAAGCGGTGAATTGGCAGGTAAATATGGCTACCTGGCGCTTTCGATATACTCAGGTGTGAGTCTATTAGTGGGTGGTGTTCTCTTAGTGGGAGCCCGCATTGCGCAGGATAAAGCACTGCTGGCTGTGGTCTAGTGTATAACTATGAAATTATCTCGCTCCGCTGTTTCTATGTACCTGTGAGCACGGAAAAAGTCGCGACCTTGCACTCTGCACTAGAACTAGTCTTCTACTCCAATAAATACCAGGAAGACCCACCTCAATACGAGCATTCATAAGCCGTGCATTAGTGCTTACTCAAGTAGTGAGGCTCGAAATATAACGGGGCGGAGTATCACCCCGCAGGGCGCTTAAGAATAAGACTACAGCTTATATTTGCCCTATACCCTTGCTCTAAGAGTCAGGGCAGCGGAATCTCCACAATGAGGTCTCTAGATGAATTGACATTGAATGCAGATTTATTTGACAAGGGAAGGCTCAGGCGCATTCCTACGGAAAAGCACGATTGCAATCTATGCCAACAGCTCAGATGGGATAACCGGAAAGACCATGACCCTAAGTTAACTTTCGAAGGCCTTTTTCATTCAGATTGTACTACCTGTTCTGCGATAGAAGGGACAGAAGACCTATGCGCAACATGCCAACATCTACGGATCCCACACTTGATCAGTTGTATACGTTTGGATCACAAGGACAGCGTTTACCTGGATCAGTCACTGGCGGACTTGATTGACCGTAGCAGAGACTGTCGGTATTGTCGCTTTTTCGCGCATGTCGGCGTTGCACGCGGGAAGTTAGCGCAAATGGATGATGAATGTTTACGGATCAGTACCTTCACAATACATATCTCTTGGGGGGATCCTACCTTTACACTCACCCATGGCAAAACACCCAAAACGGAAAATGGCCCTTTTGCTATATGCAGTCGTATTCCCAAACCCGGAGGGTACGATCTGCACGTTGAGGAAAATGGCAGGATCAAGACCGCCGGCAAACTTGCACCTCTCAGCGAAACTGTTGATTGGGATATGATTCGCAATTGGGTTGATCCTATCCCAGATCGATCTCTCAAGGATGTACATGCCGGAAGACCACACGGGCTAAGAGTCATTGATGTTCATCGGAGTTGCGTGATTGATGCGCCATTGGACTGCAGGTATCTAGCCCTTAGCTACGTCTTTGGCAAGCTCAAATCGGTAGAACTACCGAACATGCCGTACTTCGATCGAGCATTCCTACCGCTGACAATTCAAGATGCCCTCACTGCGTGTGATAAGCTGGGGTACAAGTACATCTGGATCGACCAAATTTGCATTAACCAGAACGACCCAAAAGAGAAGCAGGAGCAGATCAATCAGATGGATTGCATCTATCAAGGAGCAGTCTGCACGCTCGTTGGATTGGCGGGTGTAGACTCCAATCATGGGCTGCCAGGGATCACTAGACCTCGGGCCTGGAAGTTTGAAACTGTGGAGATAGGCGATCTGAATCTCACACTCTTAGCGCCACCACGCGCAACATGCAGTAACTATAGCACCTGGATCACTCGGGGCTGGACTTTTCAAGAAGGCATCCTGTCCTCACAACTTCTTTTCTTTACCGAATACGGTGTCTATTTCGGTTGCCAGGACGCGAACGGTGGAGAATCAGCCGATGCATCCAAGTCGGAGATAAGTTCTGACCCCACAGAGGATCCGAACAACTTTACTCTGGACAGGTACTGGCGGACTGTAGATCAATATTCAGTGAGAAAATTGACAAATCCTTCCGATATTCTAAATGCCTTTTCGGCGGTTCTACGGGTAGTATATGGGGATGATACCATCTACGGCCTGCCACTCCGTGAAATCGACAAAGCTGTTTTGTGGTGGCATTCAGAAGAGCCCTCGGAGGTACGAAATGGATACCCTTCCTGGTCGTGGGCCTCTCACAACGGCCCTATAAGTCACCATCTTCAAGCGCTAGCCGGACTTGCTATCTTCGCGACACGAGGTCGTGAATCTGCGAACCTCACTGTCTGCAAACCAGCACCCAACAAGAAATGGGACTCGTATCCGCCCAAGGAATGGCAGACGGAAGCCATAATGATAGCATGACTTGCCGGGTGTGTACCCGGTCAATACCCCCTGGATGAAACCCGCCATTCATCAACAGCCGCTGCACTCGCTGAAAGATGGCCTTCGTACGATGTCTACTGGCAAGAGGCATTTGGGGACTTGGATGCCGACAGTATTTTCGCCTCTGAGGAAGCAAAGGTTGATTCGAACCATCTGCTCGTCTATAGTCAGACTGCGCAGTTCACAGTTCTGACTTCGGATGGATTTATCGGTGATAGGGTCTCGTCGGGACGGCCGAGTGAGTCTACACTCAATATTCGCACTCAAGACGGATCGCCAGCGGGCATGGTGTCTGTACCTGCATACTGTGAAGTGAGATCACCGGATATCATAAGGGAGTTTGTTGCGCTGTCTATAGGAGCCTGGGATGAACGGCATAGCGTGTTTAGGTTCGTACAATGGTTTATGTTCGGGAAGGAGTGCTCGTTGCAGCAGAGTCGCGTCGATGATCTGCTTTACCAGGATGAAAATGGAGAGATCTTACCTAGACCGTCTCATTGCTTCCCGTTTTCAAAACCGGAAAGCATCCTGGTGCTGAATGTTATGTATATCGAAAGAAAGCGTGACTCTAACATGGCGCGTCGCCTTGGGGTGGGCTATATCTTTCTTAAGGATTGGGCAAGGGCTGACCGGGAATTCAAAACCCTCATACTTGAGTAAAATCTAGTTGCAACGTTGTGATTGCCTTTTCCAACTATTAAGTAGTAGTGCTCAAATGCATATAAAATATTTCCTGTGTTGTTCGCTTGCATGATTGTCTTTTTTTATGTTAGTATAGTACATGACCTATTCTGGCACCATCCGATTATATAAATCTTGATCATTTCAAACAATATGTTGTTCGAGTTTGCCGATGTCTGTCATTGCAGTATCTGTCTCAATTTTATATTAGATTTGATTGTTAATTACATGTATGAAATTGTTAACTAACGTGCGTTTAACCGCCACAGCAGTTGTCACTTATTTCTCACTCAGTTCATAAGCATTGTCATCATGATTGAGATTATTTGTTTTGTTTGTGTTGTTTGTCAGTTAGGTCATTCCGAGATTATCATCCAGTCATGTGATCAAGCCACCTGCCGCATTAGGTTTTCCAGGCCCAAGCGGAAATATTCCGACTCAGACTCGCCCTTTCAGTGACAATTTCCCCACAACCGCAGCGGGTATTGGTTGGTGGGCCTGAATTTTTCTTATCGATAGAACCGGAATGCCCTCACCATTCCGAGCACAGTTTTTATTAGCCCTTCCGTGTCCGGTTCTGTTACCTTGATCTTTCACTAGTAACCATTTATCCGCAATTACTGGATATAACAATCTACCCATAAAGTCATTCTTTTAGTACTAGGTCCTCGCATTTTTTTGTCTTCTCCATTAATCCCCGATAGCGTCTTTTGCAGATGGATCGCGAACAGTTCCGTACCGCTGCCCACTCGGCTGTTGATGACAGTGAGCATCCAATTGCCGGCTAAGCCGCTAACATTCACTGATGTTATACAGTCATCAATTACTTCGACACCGTTCATGAACAGCCTGTCGTGCCCACCATTGAACCGGGCTATCTCCGCCCCCAGATCCCCACACATCCACCCGAAGAGCCGGAAGAATGGTCGCAAATCCAGGCCGACGTCGACTCGAAGATCAAGCCGGGCCTGACGCATTGGCAATCGCCGAATTTCATGGCGTTCTACCCTGCCACTGTTACATACCCTAGTATTCTGGGTGAGATGTACTCCGCCGCCTTTAACGCCCCCGCGTTCAACTGGCTGTGCTCGCCGGCGTGCACGGAATTAGAAACCATTGTCATGGACTGGGTTGCGCAAGCTCTAGGTCTTCCCGAATGTTTCATGAGTCATTCCGAGAACCGTGGCGGTGGTGTCCTTCAGGTTAGCGCCAGCGATACCATTGCCACTATGATGGTAGTTGCTCGGGAGCGACGTGTGCGCGAGCAGGCGTTGGCTGAGGGTCTCAAGGTCGGCACTTCCGAGTATGAGGAACGGTTGATGGATCTGCGGCCGAGATTGGTCGCCCTGGGAAGCAACCAGGCGCATAGCAGCACGCCCAAGGGTGCATTGATCGCGGGAACACGGTATCGCAGTGTCCCGACGAAGTTGGAGAACAACATGGAAATGACTGGAGATGACCTCCGGGCGGTGTTGGAGCAGTGTGATAGGGATCGCTTGACACCATACTACATTACGCTGAACATGGGGACGACAAGCTCATGCGCCTTGGATCGGTATACTGAGATTAAGGCCGTGCTGAAGGAGAAGCCCTCATGGCAGAGAATCTGGGTCCATATTGATGCCGCTTACGCTGGCTCGGCTCTCATTTTGGATGAGTACAAGCACATTGCTCAGGAATTTGCGGAAGGAGTGGACAGTTTCAACTTCAACATGCACAAGTGGTTGCTGGTCAACTTCGATGCAAGGTACGAGCTCATATATATCGCATGATGCAAACGTTTTGCTAATCAAACTATAGCTGTCTCTTCATCCGCAACCGATTTGACCTGACCGACGCTCTGGATATCACTCCTGCCTACCTCCGCAACCCCTACTCCGAATCCGGGGCGGTAATCGACTACCGTAACTGGACCATGTCCCTAGGTCGCCGATTCCGCTCGCTGAAGATTTGGTTCGTCATGCGTAGCTACGGTTTGACCGGATTGAAGGCCTTTGTCCAGAAAGGTGTCCGACTCGGTGAAGTGTTTGCCGGCCTGATCTGCAGTCGCTCTGATCTGTTCGAGATCATCACGAAGCCGGCATTCGGCTTGACCGTGTTCCGCATCAAGAACAATAAACCCGTGGCGAACGGAAATTCGGTCAATGGATGTAGTGTTGCACACGCAGACGAGAAGGCTGACGCCATCACGAAAGAAGTCTACGAGCTCATCAACTCGCGCGGCGAGATCTTCATCACCTCCACGTTGATCGGAGGTATCTACGCGATCCGTGTGGTCAGCGTCAACGAAGCCGCCGAGGAGAAGTACCTCCAGCGTGCATTCGAGATTATCGTGAACACCACGGAGGAGGTATTGGGTCGGTCAAAGTGAACAATAGCTGGAAATGAATGAACGCGACACGACTTGACTATAGTACCATATAACAGCAATAGACGATGTACATACACATGCACAAAAGACCCTCGACGTAAAGTACATATCTTTAAAGCTATACTCTAATACAGAATCAAAAGATTAAGACTATCGGGGGACATCCGAGTCCATCGGCCCATCTCCGCCATCCCCGCATCTACAGGAACAAGTATACCAACCCCAAACTCCCGCTCTCACTCACATTCCATACCCAAGCCAAAACCACAATGACCACACCATCGTAAGCACCCCAACCTAAAATACACACCCAATCAACTAAGCACAAACAGCCGGATCCTAGTAACAGGAGCAACAGGCTTCATCGGCGCCCATGTCGTCGACAACCTGCTCGCGCGCGGACTAACCGTGCGCGCAGCAACCCGCTCCAAGAAAAAAGGCGAGCAAATGCGACTCGCTAGACCCCAACACGCCTCGAAACTCGAATTCGTCGAAATCAAAGACTTCTCTCAGATGGACGTCTTCGACGACATAATGGACGGCATCGACGCCGTAATCCACGTCGCCAGCGTACGTTCTGAACCACAACCCCCTGCGGAAAAGACACCAACTAACCACCAAAAGCCATTCACATACAACACAACCAACAACGAAAAAGAACTAATAATCCCAGCCGTCAACGGCGTGAAATCCATTCTCTCCGCATCAGCAAAACACAACGTCAAGCGCGTAGTCCTCACCTCCTCCTTCGCATCCGTGATCGACATCCACAAAACCCCCGATCCGGGCTTCACATACACAGGAGCGCACTGGAACCCGCTCACCTACGAAGAAGCAATCGATCCGTCTACAGACGCCGTCGTGGCGTACCGCGGTTCGAAGAAATTCGCGGAGCTAGAAGCCTGGAACTTTGTCGCAAGGGAAAATCCCCCCTTCGACCTTGTCACGCTGTGTCCGCCTATGACTTTCGGGCCGGTCGTTCATCCCGTACAGGGCATCGCGCAACTGAACGAGTCTAACGCCGTGCTGTGGAGTGTGGCAGAGGGCGCGGATCCGTTGCCGAAGGCGAGGGTGTCGGCGTGGATTGATGTGAGGGATTTGGCGGAGGCGCATGTGCAGGCGTTGTTGAGGCCGGAGGCCGGTGGGAGGCGGTTTGTGGCTGCTTCTTTGGAGCCGTTTTCGTATGAACTTGCCGCGGATGTTATCAAAACGAGGTTTGAGTGGGGGCGAGAGACTGTTACCGAGAATTATGAGAGTGGGAATAAGCCTGTTCAGGAGTATAAGTTAGATGGGGAGGCTGTGAGTAGGGAGTTGGGTGTTGTGTTTCGGGGGTTTGAGGAGACGGTGGCGGACTTGGTTGGGCAGGTTAAGGGCTGGGGGAAATAGATTCTAGAATAAAATGTCGACCACCCAACTAATATACTTCAATAAGATACCGAAATGTGCAAGAGCTTAAGAGTAATTAGAATGGTTCGTGCCACGGAGCAGGACTTCTCCTATATATACTGGGGTTATCCCAGCGCTCCAAGCCGGTCAACAGGGTTTGACTATTCAATGAATGACATCCTACTCCGGCACCTCGCTAACTGTCGGCCTTATTTGAATGTATTTACAGGATTTACTACACTACTGTATTTGAAACTCGCCCTTCAAATTCAACAAGTTTAGATTGATTGTGATTTCATTTCTTGTAAATTGAAGGTTCTGCTCGTTATTAGTATGTTTCGGGTGTGCATACTAGCCACTAGTTCTAACAGCATGTACTCCGTCTCTCAGTGTTCATGCAGCGATGAAGTTCATCATCGGATACGATCTAATGGCGGGCCAATTCCATCATTGGAAATGTCCTCAACGGCGATGCTGGACCCCAACTTCACAGACCGCAGCATACATCTTTCATATTAGTCTATCATCCTAAATGGAACATTTCTAGCAAATACCGAGCCAGAAAAAGAACCCAAGCAGCGACCAAGATCTAACCAGGATCCTGCTAGGTTCCGACCCGAATACATTCATGATTGATCACGGTCCAACCTTAAACAGTCTATAGTTATTCCTTTCCCTGCAGGTGGATATTGAAATCTACTACACAACTCTTAAACTTGCGCCAGTCTGATACTCTAACAGACATTTCGAGGACAGTGCGGGATCCCCCCATGATCCAGTAGCAATCTTTATGAATTAGATTATCCGTGAGTAACAAAAGGCGAGACAACACTGATATCTCCGGCTTGAACTAACGGCTATTGCGGCCTAACTCAGGGATTACTTGGGCTTGTCTGCGAGGGGGCTATGCATACCTTTTCCATCCGCGCAGGCTTGGAAAGCATCACTAGGAACTAAGGGCAATTATACTCGAGATGTGGCCGAGTGATGACTCTGTCTACTGTTAATGCCGTGTAGGAAGGTGCTATTTCGGAGTCATTGAGCCTACTAGCCCCAGCTGCAACATAAAAAGGAATGAGCAAGATGTATGTCAGACTAACATAGTAATCACCCGCCATAAGCATGGTATTCGAGGAAGAAAAAAAAGGTAATTGGTGAGCCTCTTTAGAGTATATGGATACATTGTACCACCTGAATCGTTTCGAACGGTAGGTATCATATCTAAAAAGTTAAATAGCACTTGTTACTGGACTTATAATCATATAAAGTAGTAATGGGAGCAAGATGTTGGCATGGAAGTTGGGATTACAATATGCATATACAGACATGGAATGATGACAAACTCCTTGGAAACATATTTCTTTAGCTTCAAATGACCTTGCCGATGAACTTGTTCAAAACAGTGCACCCTGAGTCATCAATTCTTATGGTCTTGCTGCACCTGGACGAGATAGTTTTCTCCTAATAGAATGCGCTATGTAAAGACCTGTTGTGATAAAATTAACACATACGACCACAGGGTGTGGAGAACAGGGCTTCCCGTCCGCTCAGCCGTACTTAAGCCACACGCCGGCAGGTTAGTAGTTGGGTGGGTGACCACCAGCGAATCCCTGCTGTTGTATGTTTTTTTTTTTCCAATGTGTTCAGTATCTGTTCCCCTGGGATGGTTGTAGCTGGTACTTATGGCATGTTTTGCCATTATAGGTGACAGTTCCGTCGTAATCCTAGCGAACTCCATATCAGTAAGGACCCTTTAGATGCAGGTTGCCCTGCCAACCAGATGAATCCATTTGCCTAATTAGGCATAATAGGAAAACTTTTTTGTGCTTTGTGGTGATAAGTACACAACCGGGAGACAGCCCTGTGCTGGGTAATGTCGGCTTACCATGTTGCGATTGAAGCCACCAAAGAACTTGTCGGTTACATGCCACCTGCCCTTATTCGCCAAGTCTACAAGAACTGACGGAGATATACTGGCTCGAAGAAGCATCTGTATACAATCTCCCCTGTTAACGAGGCAATTGTTCACAATGATAAATCCATCCATTAGCTGCAACGCAGGGAAGCGAGATCTCTTTGCTTACACTACCGGGCGCTACCTGTTCAACGAGAAACTTCGCTTCGAAGAGCGATATGTAGAATTTAACATTGAGGCGCTAGAAATGGTTGCCGCAAAAAGCGTTGGTAGAGAGAAGGTCGTTAATACGAGGAAACTTGCTGAGGGTGGCTTCAACGGAGTCTTTGTTCTCACTATGGACGATGGCTCAGAGGTTATAGCTAAGATCCCGTATCCGCTTACAGTACCGAAAACATTGACTACCGAAAGCGAAGTTGCAACCCTTGAATTTTTACGTACGAAGGGTATACCTGTTCCCCAAGTTTTCACGTACTCTTCCAGCAGCGACAATGCCGTGGGAACTGAGAACATAGTAATGGAGAAGGCTGCAGGACAGCCATTGGATTGTCGTTGGTTTGAACTTACTCCTAAGGAAAGGGTTCGCTTGGTGACCAGTTGCATTGATATTGAACGGAAGCTCTTCTCAATCCCTTTTGGGTCTTATGGCAGCATTTACTACACATCAACATTGCCCCCGAATATGCGATCTGAGCTTTACCGAACTTCACATGACGGACGGTTTTGCATAGGACCTTCTGCTGATTACACGTTTTGGCGGGGGAAACGCGCTTTGCACGAATTAAACCGTGGACCTTGTTAGTCCTTCATTACCCCTTCTACTTCCAACCGAGTTTTGACGGTGTGCAGGGAGAGATCCTCGGGATTATGTCCGTAGCGTGGGCCAAAGAGAACTAGAGTGGACTAGTAAATATGGCAAACCGTTACGAAATGATTTCCCGCACAACAGTATCGTCGAGGGGGAAATATCACCGGAGGTCTACGTTGGTTTGCTAAATAAATTTATCCTAATGTCACCTCATATCCTTCCTGAAGATCGTGAACATCCCATGAACATGCCTACCATGCGGCATCCAGGTAAGAATTTTCAACCAGATTTGAAATTAATCCCATTCTAATTATTTCAGACCTGAACCCATCAAATATTTTCGTTACAGATTCTTGCGAAGTCTCTTGTATCATCGACTGGCAACATAGCTCGATCCTTCCGCTGATATTGGCTGCGGGCAACCCACCACTTTTCGAAAACCCTGATTCTGAGCCCCCAAGGACCTTGAAAAGCCATCCCTCCCCGATGACTATGCCACATTGAGCCCACAGGAGCAGTCTCAAGCTGATGAACTCCATCGTCGAAGGATGCTATTTTACCTCTATATGGTGTTTAACGGCAAGGACAACACAGCTCACCTTGAAGCACTCCGTTACCCTTTGTTGTCACTCCGACAACATGCGGTGGACAGGGCTGGCCGTCAATGGAGCGGCAATGTAATAACACTGAAAGGAGCATTAATCAGACTTGCCGAGAACTGGCAACAATTATTCACGGATGGGATGAAACCGACTAAGTGCCCGGTTTCCTTTAATAAGGCAGAAATAAAAGAGTTCTATCGCGTTGAGGAAAACTGGCTTAAGGCGACGGTATTACTCCAGTATTGGAAGTCTCTCCTTGATGACCCCGGAGAGGATGGATGGGTTAGGCATGAATCCTACGACACAGTCATGAAGATTAACAAAGAGCTCAAGGAGGAGTGGTTAGCTGAAGCAGAAGATGAGGAAGACTATAAGTCAGTAGATTTGTTTTGGCCGTTCCAGGATCATGAAGAAGTGGATTGAACCAATGCCGCTTCTTTTCTTTTTTCTTTAGTTGGAGAGTTTGGCTCAATATTCTTTTGTGTAATTCATTCTGTCATTTCTAAATAATTGGCTGTCTTTCTTTAGTATTTGTTTTGAGTAGCTCAATTGCTTCCAGATCATCGTGGACCACAGGCTTTGATTTGGCATGTCCATCACTTTGTCCGGACGACAGCCCTCTAGAGGGTTGACAGTTATGACGGATCGGTGTTTCGACCGATTCCTCACCAGACCGTTGGCTGACAGCTCCCGTGACAAGTTTAAAGAAGCGACGGATAGAAGGCATGTTCAAGCAGATAATCCCGCTATAGCACTCGATTGTCGACCAGTACGCAGTTGGTACATTATCATCTGCCACAACATCAGTACAGGCTTATTCATATGGAAAGGTACATGCTTACACGTGGGATTTGTCGTATGACCGAATACAATGATAGCCTTGAGACGGATAATACTCACGACAGTCACACTATCGAAAAGTCAGTTAGTTTGTCACAACAAAAAAGGTATAGTAGTGTGCGTACAAACAACCACAACCGAACATGGCAATTATCAGTACCTTCTTCGTGGCACGGACAGACAACTTCTTAACCTCGTAGACTGGAACGGCTATGATGGCTAGGTCTAGGACAATGTTGTATATTGCGCATGACCATCCGAAGGCATTGATATTTAGGCAGCGTCCTTTCGTTTCACCTGTCCATTGCGTCCAGATGTATGATACCGGGAGACATTCGAATGCTAGCCCGAAGAGATAGATAAGGAAATAAGCCGTTACTAAGGCGAGCAACAGGTATATGATTCGCCGAAGGCCCTGTTTGGGAAAGATTTGGTGGCACAGAATCAGAAATGCAATCTTTACCCAGGATTGACTGGCGATATATAGCATTTGGGTGATCCACGTATACTGATTTATTGTTAGGTTATTGAGTACTGATGGGAATGATACGGGGGTACCTGAACGATGCGTGTTATGTTATCGAATGGGATGGTCCAGATATCTTTTCCGAACCCATAATTGGACACTATGTTGGTTAGCTCGCTAGCGACCACATGGTACACTGGATACTGGTAACCTTACTAACAAACTCCAATGCCCCCATTGGTAGAGATGCGAGCTGCAGATACGTTTAGTCCAACTGTCACGTCATGGTGAGACATCTGTAACGCACAAGAGCCAGAATGGCAAAGATATCTTCAGCTCCAAATTGCTTAGGAAACTGCAGTGTTCTCATAAGCGTGGCTATGATTGCCAAGATACCGAAAACAGTGGTGACGATCGGGGTAATATGCGTTATGTCGCGAACTGGTTGATCGCACATTGTCGCAGTATAATTCTGTGTCGCTGGAAAGGGTTAAGATGCGCCGTGTTGACAGTAGTGGACGTGTATGTGTATACTTACAAAGAGAATCCTTGATTGAGCATGTCATGAGTACACATGCACTGACATTGCCTTGCATCTGGGTGTCTGCGCACAGACAGACGCTATCAGTGGGGCTACATGTTGTCAAGCTTTGAGCATCACTAAAGCATGGCGCCTTGATTCCAGGGATAAAAATCAGCTATTGTACTATGATGGTTATTCATGAGGGCCATTCATACCGCACAGTCTGGTAAGTTGGTTGCCTGAGCCCTGACTTGAGAAAAGGAAGATGATATGATCAAAATGACCTGCCAATGCGGCTTCATTCTGGAGCGAGGAAGATTTTCAAAGTCTCATATCAAAGAACTCGTAAGCCCTACCATTCCTTTTAAATAAATTTCGGCTATCAAATGATGAGGGTTGCATTGCTGCAGGTCCCAGACTCTTCAGCTTAGCTGCAGATATTAGCGTCTAACATCCTTCAGCACTATGGGGCGGTTGGGGGCTGAAAGCACTGTGATTGTTCGCATCGTCTGATATGATCTCACATAATACAATCTGAGTATCATGGCAAGTTAAATAAGGCTCTAATTGGATTCATGCAGTAAGAACAAAAGTGTATAATTTTAACATTAGAACCTAAAAGGGTTATTTTTCGAAGGGTAGTTCGGCCGCGAGAGGCAGACGGAGTGTCCCCTCGCTTCGCGACATTTTGAACCCCGGGGAAGCCGAGGCCACTATCTCAGAGCCGGTTATATATTAAGAGCATTCCTTGTATAATGCCACGCCCATAATTGGCGGAGATTAAGAATGTGAAATTGCCCCTGCGTCCTAGGAGGCCCTAGTTCTGAACTACCTAGTTAGCACCACCTTAGTGTGCCTTGTGAAGCTAGCATCGGAGCACGAGCTGTTTAGCGACCCACCCAGTTAAGAGGGCTTACCGAGGCCCAGGTCTCATTGCAGTTCCTGAATCCTGTTTCTTTTCTTCAAGGCTGCATTTCCACGTTGCCCCTTGCCAAATGGTCTTATGCCGATCGCCTGCCATGGATTATACCACTTTTCTCCAAGCCCTGGTCAGTTCCTTGCTATGCTATTGGGTAGGCTGGATCTTATATGCGAGATGGCTGCACCCTCTTAGTAAATTTCCGGGCCCTCCATTGGCGGCGATCTCCAGGATTTGGACTGTCTTGCATGTTCTTCGAGGCAAAGCCCAGGACGAGCAAAAGGCACTGCATCAAAAATACGGTGCGTTTTTCCTGCTTTTTAGAAGCCGCCATATTTGATGCTAACTGCTGTAGGCCCCATCGTGCGAATTGCGCCAGATGAATTGGCAATTAGCGATCCCCGCGCAGTCAAGGCGATCTATGGGGTAAATTCGGGGTTTAAAAAGGTAGGTGATCTGACCTGATCGTTGTATGCACTATTAACAGATAAGACCGACTTTTACCTGCCATTCCGATCACCGTTCGGTAAGTGACCAAGCACCCATTTACTTATGGTTCTAGCTGACAGCAAATAAGCCCGGTATCCCGACCACTTCACAGCGACAGATGAAAAGTCGCATGCAAGCCGACGGAAGATCGTCCATCACATATACTCCCTGACTAGCATCCTGCAGGCAGAGGAGTATGTGGACAAGTGCACAGACTTGTTTCTGCAATGCCTAGGCGAGATGGCTGATGCACAGACGTCCGTTGATCTGCTGAAGTGGGCCCGAATGTATGCTATTATCCTTCTCGACCTGTGCGTTGACCACCGAAGTTTAATTGACAATAACCTAGGTATGCCTACGATGTGGTCGGAGAATTCTATTTCGGTCAAATGTTTGGCTTCCTGAAAAATAAGGATGACCACATCGGATACCTGTCTTCGACCGATAGCTTAATTCCCGTGATGACACTGTCAGCGGTGATGCCATCCTATGTTCGGTCGATTTTTATGCTTGGTGGCTTCATGTTCTCGCGTATGCGCAAAGCAGTGGGGGCATTTGATGTTCTCACCAAAGCAGCCGATTTAGCGGTTGAGAATCGCCGTCATCTGTTCGAGAAGGGCGACGTAAGTCAGCGAAAGCCGGATTTATTGACCAGGGCCTTCGAGATATACTATCGCCGAGGTGTAGAGTTGGACTTTCAACTCATTGACTTGAAGATGGAAGCCTTCGGTGCTTTGTAAGTTGTGCGCCACTTATATGAACCCGTACTTACGGTCAGATACTTACAAGAATTCAAGTTTCGGTGGAAGCGACACAAGTGCGATCGCAATCTCCGGGACTATGTACCATATTATCCGCAACGAGCAGGCCTATCGCACTTTGGTCGAAGAAATTGACCAAGCCACCAGGGATGGTAAACTCAGTATGCCACATCTGATGTACAACGAGGCCGTCAAATTGCCTTACTTGGATGCCTGCATCAAGGAAGGAATGAGAATTCATCCGAGTGTGGGATTGACGATGCCTCGCCACACACCAGCAGAGGGAGCTCATGTCGCCGGTTACTGGGTTCCAGGAAACACTCGGATTGGCATTAACCCGGCAGTTCTACAGAAGGATACCTCCGTCTTTGGAGATGATGCAGAGGTGTTCCGCCCTGACCGTTGGCTTGAAACGAACGCCCATCAATTGAATCAATATATTCTACAAGTGAGTTGTCCTAGTCTATTATACGTTCCATTGTAGCTGACGAAGCTGTAGTTTGGTGGGGGATCCCGGACTTGTATGGGAAAACATGTAAGTCAATATTGCAAGGCTATTAGTATTGCAAGTTCAGGTTGGTTCTAACCTGCTTGTAGATGGCTTTGTGCGAATTATATAAAATTATCCCGGAGATACTGCGGTCGTTTCATTTATCGCTTGAATCATCCGATACTCTGAAGACTAGTGCTTTTTGGTTTTATAAACCAGCAAGTGTACATGTCAGGGTTCGTCGGCGGAGTGATAATTAATAATTAATTCAACCCATACCGAAGCAAATACAGCCTTTTCGCGCTTGTGCCCTCTGCCCTGTTGCCATTTGTCTATTTACAGCTAAGCGCCTTTACCTAACGATAGTGCTCAGTCTCTAGGCGTCTTATAAGTTATAACTCAACGGTTTTACATAAAGGCTTCCTCAGACTTTCGATGACCGTAGGCCCGCTGATGCAAGGATGCGACTCTGGATATATAATTGGCTATTCTCACACGACCCATCACATGTGTGCTAGAAAAGAGCAAAAGTGGACGAGCTCAGTGTAGTATGAGATCAAGTTTATACGGTCTCTGTCATACAAAACCTACATAGTATTCCAACTGACTGTTCAGATGATGTTGCAATATTCATGCGTCATGCATGAATCCGATTTTGGGAAGATCTGTCAGCACATACTTTATGTTTCTTTCGGTCCGCCATGCCCAGATATCAAGAGTGGCATAGACTGCCTTGCCAATGATCATGTGTAACTGCAGGATTTAGTTTGGGCCAGAAAAGCGAAAAATGAATCATTCGCGCATATCGTGACCATTTAACAGAACCCTTGAGGTGTGCAGATTTGGAAGCTGACATGACATGTCAAATAACATATCGTGAATGAATGCCGCCCCATGAGGCATGGGGATCAATCATTGTTGGGCTCTAATAAACAATGTTTAATAACTTACTGATGAATTTAATTTTCAACAATGGGTGAACCAACCACTTCGCGAACGAAAAGTGATGTCCGGTCACATCCGACGGTGAAGAGGAATGAAGTGCGGATGTGCAGACATCGTTCCATGTGGAGAGATTATTCGTTCCAATGTGATGTATCAAATCCTGTATTCGACATGGACCAAAAGAGAATTCAGAGTTCATAATAAAACACGCTGACCAGCGGTTGAGCTCAGGCTTCCCACCTAGTCTATAGCTGAGTATTAATCAAAATGAACCTATAAAATCTGATAATTGGTATTACAGTGGTGTTCAGGAAGTTCACTTGAATTTGTAATGTTGTCTTCTGTCTAAACAGAAGCCAGGAGGCTTACTACATAGCAATATTAATGGGTCAAGGAGTGGTATGTTAACAGCATGGGAAAAAAAAAATAAAAATAGGAAATGAAAACAGGAAATGTATCTAGCCCGACAAGCCCCTTGCTTGATATACCCGTAGGTGGGTGCTACATTGAACACCTTATGCCATCGATCAACCAGTCGATACAGAATCTTTGAATCTGACAAAGCTTAACTATGAGCGTCCATCGATGCAGGGCCTCCCGCCTGTGGCCATGATGAGCTCAACACTACGAAAGTGCCAAGACATAGCTACACCACCACCACCGCGTCCAGTACATCTCCTATGAGCTATCAACTTTTCTTACTCTCCCTGTTAAGACTTGCCATATGTGTTTTAATCTTACTTATCATGCACGGAAACTAAAAAGACCTTGTAGGACATGCTCGTGATGGTTGACGTCGCTACACCTCCGTTGTAACCACGTAAGGGCCTACATTTTTCTCATATCCTTGCTTGTTCCATAAGTACACTTGCCCTACTTCGTTAGGTTGCAGGACGTTGTGTTGTAAATCTCAGTCGGTCTCCTTGCGGTGTATTTAAATACTAACGGATGCTCACGAGTTTAATTTCGCTTTTCGTCAACGCCACAAATGCTTAAATTTGAGGCATCGGATACCCCTTCATATCTATCCCACGTTCCGGGAACCAAAGGCCACGCATCATTGAATAATACCATCCCTTCCGTGAAGCTCCGTCTAGGAAGACCAATCAAAGTCGGTGCATGACATGTCCGATTCACAGCCAACTGCATTCATACCACGCCCTCTCAAAGTAGTCGTTATTGGTGCCGGGCATGTATTCCCACAACTAACATCTGCATGATCGGTGTATGATTTGCTAATTGCGTTCAATTAAATTACAGATTCTCGGGTATACAATTCGCGCATGAAGTCACATCTACCCTCCCCAACATAGACCTAGAAATATTTGAGAAGAATCCGTGCCTCGGGGGCACATGGTACGAGAATCGTTATCCGGGGTGCGTTACACTTCCCACAATATTAGACTGGTCTAACGTCTGGCAGATGTACATGCGACATTCCTTCACACACCTATCAGTATACCCGGCAGCCCAATCCCAGCTGGTCGAAATTATACCCCCCAGCATCAGAGATAAAGCAATACCTAGAGACCACTGTGGATCAACATGACCTTCGCAAATATATGAGGTTCAATTGGAAATGCGTATCGGCGAAATGGGAGGAAGGTCATTCTCGTTGGCTTACAACATTTAAGTGTACCCGAACAGAAGAAACAAAAACGGTCGAATCCGATGTATTGGTCTACGCCGTTGGCCGGTTGAATAACTTCCGCTTGCCAGATTTGGAAGGTCAAGATAGGTTCCGAGGATTGATTGTGCACACTGCGTCCTGGCCTGAGCATCTGGATGTTAGTGGAAAGAACGTTGTTGTAGTAGGAAATGGTGCCAGCGCCGTGCAATGCGTCCCTGCCATACAACCAAGTATGTCCGGAGTCAATGAAGAATTTAGCAGCAATGGTACTAATTCTAAGAAGAGGTGTCCAAACTTGTCAACATCGCCCGGAGCCCAACTTGGATCGTGCCACACATATTAACAAAAGAAGGATGTATTCAACGAGACTGTAAGTAGTTTATTCTTTAATGCCTGACAATACTAATTCAATATTGGTAGATTCACCCGATGAAATTGAACGCCTCCGCACTAATGAAGACACATTTTACCAGAATCGATTGACCCTTGAGAGGAGTGTGGCCTCTGGTTTTCGTGGGCTCTGGAAACACACGCCCGCCCAAACGGAGGTCCAACGTCTCGCACGGTCGTTCATGGAATCGAAAATCAAGAGCCCTTCAGTACGGTCAGCACTCATACCCGACTTTGCAGTTGGATGTCGACGTTCTACGCCCGGAGAACATTACCTGGACGCCCTACAACAGCTGAACGTTCAGTACGTCCAAGACTCGGTCACTCAGCTGGATGAAACGGCGGTGATTACAGGTACAGGCGAGAGATTCGAGTGCGACGTGCTCGTGTGCGCCACTGGATTTGTCCCTTACCAACCACAATTTCCGGTTGTTGGCCGGGCTGGCGTCTCACTCAACCGGGCATGGGACTTTTACGGTCCATGTGAAAGCTACATGGCATCCATGGTAGCGGGGCTACCAAACTTTTTTGGTAAAGCACTTCTAAGATTTCTCCTACTCTGAGGATCTAGTTCTAACTACTTAGCATTCAACCCTCCTATTTGCCCGGTGAGTGGCTCTGCGATTCCAGGGATCGAGCGTGCAGCCAATTATATAGTCCGCGTGATCAACAGACTACAAAGCGACGACATGCGCTCCGTATGTGTCAAAGAAAAGGCCCAAAAAGACTTTAATAAATGGGTACAGTCTCGCATGCCCGAGATGGCGTGGTCGGGATCATGCAACTCATGGTGTATGTGATCTGCCACTAGCATAAATATTATTTTTGATGATCTACTAACTCAGTGCAGACAAAAACGCAACCCGTAGAGTCATTGTTCCCTGGCCCGGCACAACTACTCACTACTACGCTGCCACGAACATCATTCGATGGGAAGATTTTGATCTCGAGTTCCGCTGCCCGGAGCAAAAATATAATAGCTTCGGAAATGGCGTCACTTTGGATGGCTTGGTTCCGGACAAGTTTCCATGGCTTTCGAAGTCGATATCGGCTCGGGCCAAGCTGTAATCGAGACCACTGCGCGCACACTACTGACCGAGTTTTGTATAGATGATGATGATCAGGAATGGGAAGACTGACGGAAAGATATATAGCGATGTGGATAGTGAAGATTGTGGTTGCCCTATAAGTTCTGTACAAGAAGTGTCTTTTATTCTTTTGTCATATTTTAAATTGTATTCTATGCCATCAGCCTCTGTTTAACAAATTATATAACACATTATGCAACTTTTAACGGATATCCTCGAAGCTCCTAAGCAGATCTGGACTTGACAGATTGATAATTACAACAGATTGATGTGCCTCGTTTCTTAAGGCTCCTTTAGATAAATATACCCGTGATCGAAGGCCACTGACTGTCCACCGAACATGAGATCTGAAACATCACTAGAAACGGCTACTCAATTTAGTGCGATAGTAATGGTGAAAGGGCTCCCTTATCCTCTCCAGGGCTTTTATACTCATACGTAAGCGCAAAAACCCTCATGCACTGCAAGTAAGAATAGCACTGAACTTCCAAATCAAGCATAACCACATTTGGCCAAGGTTTGGATCGCAATCTACGTTAACCGGTTTACATTAAGTACTCCAAATAATCAAAGGTTGTGGGGGTGGGTTTCAATCACCTTTCATATAAAAGCAAGCATTATGTCAACTACTAAGCGTTGAACCGAGCATAATTCAAACGCTGAGAGTCTTCATACACATTCTATGTAGACCTTCAATAAGATAAATTAAAATCGGGTGAGGGTGTGATTCTAGCTCCGTGTTATCAACACCAATGCCATGAAGCCTTCATGAACGGGCATCAAGATCATTTGGCACCTGAGTTGATTTGACATTGAGGCCATCCGCACCCTGTTCTCTGAATCTCCGATTTCTATACCAAATTCGGTCCAGGATTGGCCCTCAAATTGTTGATTAGCCCACACGGCTTCAACGAGCGCTGTTTAATATTTTAGCACCCATCGTCATATCTTCAGATATTTCAATGCAGGCCGAGACCTAAAGAGTTGCTTGCTATCACTTTAGAGCGATATTGGACCAAACCATAGCTTTTGGAGTCTGTGCTTGTATATAGTTGAGTATGCGATCCTCACATCGATTCACACCCTATATCAGTAGCGTTGTTCCTCGGGTCCGCTGCGTTTCAAAGTAGCTCATAAGATGATAGGATACATGTCTCTCCCGAAAATATGATCAGCTGTACGAATGTATGAGATATGTCATATATTATCAAGGATAGCGTTGCTTAGATATACCTGCCAATCAACGTCCCAGCGTTTGGGCGCGGATTTGCGGCCGTTACAGTCCGTCCCAAGCAGCAACATTCTCGCATTTGCCTATATACCACCTCTCTTCCGACACTGGACAGATGATTATTACCGGTTTATCGATTTATCTACTAGTTCCCAGATTGCAGTACCCTCGATGTTGACCAACCAACTGCGTGATCCAGATTAGAAAAGGGTGGAAGAACTAGGCATAAGCCTGATGAATTTATTCATGGTGCAATCTCACATCAGCTAGAACTTTTAGCTGAGTGTTTAGCACATAGGTCCAAACAAAACTGCTTTGGGGCACAAGGGTCAGCAACCCATATGCGGATTACAGGCTGTACCTTCAACCATTTAGAGGCCCATATCTGTGGCCATATCACAACTTATGTTTCTTGACATCTTGGTTTGCATATTAAAGATGGTTGTCTATACGGGAAAGGAATTTCACCAAGTGCTGATAAAGCGTGCCTTTGCATCCACATAACAGTATAGGGAAATCTAATCTAATAGGAAAAAATCTATACCAAGGCGGAAAGGAACCCAGATGCCCCGGGGGATACTTTTCTCATCGCAACTAACATGTGTAGTGGGACGGTTAATAAGGAGCCGTACACCCCCAATGCGCTGTGCTTACTCTCTTGGCTTCCTGAATGACCTCGAGTCAATGTTTATCGCGTCGTTCTGCAACTGATCCTCATTTCTAAGAAAATCAGTTTTATAATCTTTAGTCAAAGCTCGTATTCCGTAGGTTGCATAGGTACATACGTCACCGCTCTCATAGTGCTATCCAGATTATATATCAATCAGTTGTGTCGCCTTCGATGTCTAGAACGGGGCCACATACACAGTCCTTCAAATATGACGTTAGTAATTTTGAGGTTAGGACATAGGGCTTCCATCCATTGGAATACACTTACATGCTTGGGTAGTGACTCTGACTAGCTTATTTGATGTCATATCAATCCTTGTGCCCGAATCAAATACTTACTTGCTATCCAGAGGCAATAGAGTCAGCTCTTCAGTCATTATAATTTCTTTGACGGGTTAAAGCAACCACTTACCTGCTACACAGATGCATGTCGAGTTGATAGGTTATTATGAGTCGAAGTAATTATCATGTGTGATGCATTCAGCAGGCACTTACATCCTATAGGAGGTTAGTTAGTTATTCAGCTGTCTTATATGCATGGAAAAATTGCTCACTGTCTATTTGGGTTCAATGTTAGGTTATTTTATCAGTGTAAACATGAGATATTCACTCACCGGCTGTTGAGGCTTTGTCAGTATAATGTTACAACATTCTTTCAGGAGCATAATCACTTACACACTTGATAATACACTCATAAATTTGGTGTCGTGTTAGTCTTCCATGGGAAGATTACTCACAATCTATTCATAAGAAATGCCCATTACTTAGTCATGCAGGTAGCTAGTATGATGGTAAAACAATGCTGGGTCACTCACCCACTATTCATATCCGGGATTGCCACTTGTCAGCCATGTAGACTTCCAGGAAGCTGCTAACATACCTATTGTGACATATCCCAATTAGCTCCAGTCACCTAGAACATGTATCCCAGACTGTATGTTATTTCAATATGCTCTAGTTCATCTTCTTACCTCTCGCTTCGAAAGTTCAGGGTTGGCCTCCACTGCAGGCGACGCCACCACAAAGGCGGCAAAGAAAAGAGCAGAAAGAATCGCGAAGGCCTTCATCTTGTCGATAATTCTGAGTTTTCGTTTGGTTGTAGTTTTGGTTGTGACGAAAATGTACGAAAAGAATGTCACCCAAGAAGACTACTACACAAGGGAGACGATAACTTAAATACCGGATAGGATGATTTACTACTCGAGAGATGTTAAGAGAGGAGCAAAGCAAGGGATGACGCTCAGTGCCATTTTGTCCTTTTCCGAATCTTTGTGGGTCCGGTACATCTATTTGTTTTTTCAAGTTCAGTAATCTTTGTGAATATTTCTCCATTGAGGTTGACCGCAAATTAGAGTAGTCATTGACTCATTGTAGCGAAGTCATATTCTATGATTTCAGAGTTGGCCTTGCGCTGGGTGGGTCATGAAATCGTGTATGCTCAGCGCTGTCTATAGTTGTGACAAGCTATCAGTTTGATGATTCAACTTTGAACATCATCATATTAATATTATTTTCTCGGCCGTTCTCTGTTCCTCTCTCACATTTCTTTCTTCCTTTCTTTTTCAGCACTTTGTTCTATTCCATTACGTCATATTGTCCTTTCCATTCAATGCTAAGTTGCAGATCCCCGTGGGTACGCCAAGCATAACATTCTGTGATGTATTGGGTGGCATCTTGCCAGTGCATGTTCCCCGAGATCGCCCGCCGCGGTCATGACCCGCATGATGCAAGTGGATGGTCAACTCTGGTGCGACTTTACAAGAAAGCGTCGGTGGGTGTCCAGCACATACAATACCCTTGCCCGCGAGTATATCCCTAGACGCATAATAAAGACGATATGGATATATCATAGGCAACCTAGTCTTTGTCCGATCCAGCAGTTTCGGGTAATCAATTCATTGCCTCCTATGCCTCATTTTCCTTCCACTCACAACCTCCGCAATTGGCCTTTCACTCTGGCCTTACCGTGGGCGGAATTTGTTGTCACCAGTCAAACCTAGTGGGCCCGTTCACTCGGATCCATATATGAATTCCCGAATGTGGGTGTGGCCTGCATGATACCTATCTGATTCGGACATATCCTAGGTAGCGCATGTAATCCATTCGTGCCAAAAATGTGATTACTCACACGGACTAGATAATTTCAGAAGATAGTTCCGGGTAAGCTTTTTTTACCTTCATAAAAAGCATGCAAGGGACGACAGGCAACCAGTCATTAAAAAATACATATGTTCGGAATCACATCAAGGAGGGTCGAGCGCCGTCTTTCCAGGCCATGTTGTCCTAAAGGCCGAAGCCCTTACTGGATGACGGCGCACGGTTGTCTCAGAAGTCAGGCTCCACGATTGCATATGCTGAATTGGTTGAGGTGACTTGTTTACACCGAACTAAATGTATGGTTCTCTTTTGGTCATGTAAAACAATCTGTTGCGATTCGACGAATGTGATGATAGGTGCTTCAGACACGAAAGAGCTTACAATGTAATCTGAACATTGCACGCCTGCCCAGTTTCAGAAGTTCATATGCACTACTCATGTATATAGCGAATCTCGCGGTTTTGGTACTGTATCGTTATCACACCTATGGTGCAAGGCACCTTATAGAGGCTGCACGTCCTGGGCATCATCTCATGGTTTTACTATACTTGAATTCCAACACGCAGCTACATGCTGCCTCACACGCAACATGACATCCCATGGCGACGCATTGGAGTACCTCGGCCGTGGTGGTTGCTTGGTTCCATATTACAAGGACTTTGGCGCATACTGATCTACACTGTCTGCAATGAATTGCTTGATTCCGGTGTGCCTGTATCCAGCTCCGTGTCGTGTGGTTTAACTTTCAGTGGCTTTGGTTGTTGACACAGGATGTTAAACACCCCCGGTAACTATCCTCATTATCCCCACGCGCCATAGAAATGGGGCTCGCATTTTCTATTTCCACGCCCTCAAATTACTTCTCCATGCATCTCGATCGGTCTGCCCATTCTTGCACTACAGTGTGTCGCTGATATCTCCAGCGTGATATTGAGTCTTCGGGGTGTGATGTTGATAGTCAAATTATTCGGGCTATTGATACTCGTGTCGGTGTCCTTTAATCCTAATGGGATTATTGATGACAAATAATGAATTCCCTATCATTAATGATTGAATTACTAGTCGATCGGGTCCCATGTGTAACCGCGTATCAATTCGATTCTACGGTTCCAAGGTCGTAACTTAGTTACAGTTTGGCTGCGAGAAACACCACATGAGATAACAAGTCCCTCTATAGAAAGGAAACAGCTTCTCAATCTAACCGAAAGACGGTGTCATATCTAACATCACGTCTGATGCTCGTCGCCTCATCAAAAACAGACGTACTAAAGTAGCACTCAAAAGTCTCCCTGTTAAATGTCACACCGTTACAGCCTTCCGAGGCGCAGGTATATGCGCATTCCTCTAATGTTGGCTTATATCTCGCACTCGGAATTCCCGCGATGACTACGCATAATTAGAAGTTGCGGATATGAAGATACATTCCAATCTAACATACCAACCATGCATAATGTCAAGAACTTCTTGCCGTTCAATAACTTCGTTTTCCACTGGCCCGCCGGACCTATATGCACGTCAACTGGGCTTATACTATCAACTTCCGGTTGACCCGGCTGCTTACATGCAAACTCCCCATTATCCCACTTAGCGAGTTCCTCTCGACATTCTCTCCCTTCACGCTCGCACTTTCTCTCGGGCAAGAGGTGAACATATCCCGGAGCATGCTCCGTACTTTTAATACCATCATTCAGATAACACGCACCATCGGCCTGCTTCCAATGACTGCTTCTGCAAGTACCATTTCTCACTGCGTAATCCCGACAGAGCTGGGCACAGTCTTCCATCGACCGAAGCTCGAAGTGCGGGACCATGCTTTCATCCTCTAGAGGGCGGGTGTCGCATAGCACTCGGACATAATAGCCTGGGAGGATTTCACAGACGTCTTTGATCTTTGACGAGCAAAATCGTCTGTATTGTTTGCACCCAAGGTGGTCGGATGGAGACTTCACGGGCGGACAATCACCAACGGGTTGAGGGTTCAGCGGGTCTTGATCAACATTTGATCCTCCCGTGGCTTCGGCTGCATTGGTACCATCTTCACCAAACGGGTCTTGGGCCCAGGCAGCACTGCCCATTGAAAGGAATACCAACAATCGATTTACTCTCATGATTTAATGCCAGAACCAAAGGTGGAACATTCATTGATCACGGCATGCCGAAGTGAAACAATCATCGTTTGACGCCGGGATCTATTTAACAAGCGTCATTCGAAATAGCGTTGGTGCCACCACGCAAACCATGGAAACAATGCTAGTCGTCTATAATGAAGGTCCAGTAGTAATGCGAGAGTTGGGCCCTTTTTCTTCTAGCGCATTGCACTCTCGCAGCCGAACCATACCTTGTGGTGGGCCCAGAAGCTAATACCTTCTCAAGCGCTCCCAGCGAGTCATGAGGTCATCGACCACGCTGTCTTGTAAATCAGGGACGTCGAATAGACTGTGAACACGGGTCCATTCCATTGATTTTTAAAATGCCTGTATTGACGTAGGTTCGTTCGAGGAAGGTATGCCTTCTTAGTAGATGCTCAAGAATATCAATTCCAAGGCAAAGCCTCAAATCAGGAACTAATCTGCAGTAGCTAATTGTTGGGGGCTTTGGGCGCAAGATGTTCATTGAACCGCATTCCTTCGCCAGCTAGCACGTCCTCCTCCAAAATCGATTGTTGGGCCTTGGGCTGACTGGAAAGTGTAGCCCAAGAATCCACCTCCATAATACTGAGTACATCGGCCAAAGGTTAGAGGGACTACAAGGACTATAAGCGCACCTTTCCAATAGGACAATTAGAATGATCTTGTAGGGACCTATGTTCCATCTAATAGTCATCTATCCTACCTTCTAGTGTGATAACGATGACGTCATCTGCTAGCGCTTTGGATCTCCATAAAGTATAGACAAAACGTTGCACAGGACACTATTCCATTTCTACCCTGTTGAATTGAGGACCTGGGATGACTAGTAGTGAACATGTGCAGATGGAGAGTTGCACTCTACTCCGGGAATTCTCAAGGTAATGACATCGTGGTGGATGAAGAGAGCGTCATTGGCGCGGTTTGCTGGTCGACTTAGACTATTCTGCCGAAGGGTAATGGGCAATGTGATGTATTGGGGACGTAAATGGCACCGGGCAGCTTTGAGAAGGCGTCGTTGGTAGATTCTTCTATCATTTACCTTTCCCCAACAGTGCTTCCTCTCCGCTTCCAACCACAACATACCTTTATTCCGCACATCGTCCATTGATACTTAAGTTCTCATTGGCAAGCCATTATGGGAGCATACCAAGGAGCCTTCGAACATGGGATACGGCATTTCCACAATCTTTATCGAGAAAAGCTTGCTGTGTTTAAGCGATGCGCCGGCAATTTAGTAGTCGGCTGAGTGATCACCTGCGCCTTCCGACTGTTGTATGTATTTTAATTTTGGAGAAAGCAAATGAACACTACAGATTGTGAAAGCATTAATCCTTGGTTGACCTTGAGAGGCTGTGACGAAATACCTTCACACTGCTATTCTTCTGGATGTGCGGAGTTGCATAATTGGGGTTAGCTCTTGAATGAACCCTATAGTTTGTCTTCAAAGGCCGACTATGATCCTGTGATCTGTGATACAGGGAGTTAATCTGCCATAAACATTATCCCCAGGCCAATTGGCTAATGATAAACAAGCATAACACAGGGCTCGGGCTATTAGGCCGCTCCTGTCGGGTCACAGGGAAAGGCGTATACATCTTGTTGTTCAAGGTTCTCAGCTTATCATTTTGGCTTAAGGATAGGGCTCGGAAGTACCGTTGCCAGAGGCTGATTTAGCGCATAAACCAGGAAAACTTACTACTGAGCCAATTAGCATCCTCAATGTCAAGGAAGGCCACTGCTCGCTCGATATCTTGACGTAGAGCTATCCATTGCATTGGGATCCCTTCAATATGGTCGATGGTCCAAAAGGCATCCCCTCACTGCGATATAATTGTATTCGACATCAGCGGCCAAGTCTATTTTTACCCCATTGGACGCCAAGTTATTTACTTTTGATGTGGGCGCCCAACTCCGGCGCGAAGCAGAGCACGAACGCCTGTACGGTGTTTCTGCTGCCAGCGTATATAAGTGGTGGAACAATTGCCCCGACTAGATACGCATAATGATGTGATAGTCATTATCGTCAGTGTAAATGTACTGTACTATCCAGTCGGCAAGGTTTCGGAAAGATCGGAATAGCAATGTTACCCCAGAATGTTTTACTTGATAAAGTTTAGATAATAGGGAAAGCATATTTGCATCTTGGACAGGCAAGATAAGATCATCCGATGTGCCGGGTCGATAACCCGAACTCGTATGACAATGCAGTCGATCTTCTAGACTGGACATGACGATATCTTAACGTCCAATTTTGCCGTGGAGCGATTTCAAAGGCAACTTTGCCTTCTCAGCGTGTTGAGAATGTCGCCGTCATGTGAAAAGGGTTTCCTGGTTGAAGGTGTATAAGTACAACCAAGAGGCCCGACTGCGAGCTTCATCCCAACACTTCTTTCCAAATAGGATCGGAATATTTCTTACATTCTGCTAAACCACAAAAGGCCCGACAAACATGCCCCAAAGATACAGCCCAATTGTCCAAGAGCTCCGTGACGAGCTGCTCTGGGAGGTGGATGACCTGGAGCAAGCAGTCAAGAACGCCCAGAAATGGGACATTCCCGAGCTGGACAAATACGGTATCATATCAGCTAGGGGATTCCTTGACTTTGCCGACTGGCTGATTCAGGGCTGGGTCCCGACTGAATCTACCAAAGGTCGGGACATTTACTATATCCTGTGTGTTTTCTACTTCGTCCTTTCTCAGGAGCCATTGGGATCTCGTCAGACGAAGATCGCTCCGCTCAGCATCAACAAGCCACTGAAGCCTCTCTCGGACTGGGTGGTCCGGTTTGCTCAGGAGATCGGAAGGAGTATGGACAAGCCGCACTCGATCAATGAGGCCGCTATCACAACATTTCGAAATTCTCCGCTCTTCCGCGTTTTCGAATCGGAAAATGACTATCCGAACTGGAAGACATTCAACAAGTTCTTCTATCGAAAGTTAGATCAAGAACGCGATATCGACGGTCCGGACGATGATCGTATCGTCACATTCCCGGCGGATTCCACTTTCGCTGGGGCGTACGCCATCACTGATGACTCTGAAGTTGTCCTAAAGAATGTGCCGTGGAAGGTGAGTGACCTTCTCGGCCCATATGGCTCCAAGGAAGTCCCCGGTGAAGAAGGTACCACATATGGAGACCTCTTCAAAGAAGGACTTTGGACCCACGTCTTCCTGAATTCTTTCGACTATCACCGCCAGCATGCGCCTGTTTCAGGAACCGTGGAAGTGATCGACGTCATTCAAGGTGCCGCTTACCTGGAGGTTCTGGTGAAGTCCGATGAGCAAGTTGGCCACAACTACCTGGAACTCTGCCGCCGCATCGCGGGTAATGAAAAGAACCCCCCTAGCGTAGTCACCCTCGATGCCCCAGACTTCCCAGGTTACCAATTCCTTCAGACTCGGGGCGTGATTATCATAAACAACGAAAGCCTGGGCAGAGTTGCTGTTTTGCCAATTGGAATGGCTATGGTTTCCTCTGTGACTGTGAACGAAAACCTCAAGGATCAGAAGATTAAGAAGGGTGAGGAGATTTCACACTTTGCGTTCGGTGGCTCGGACTGTGTCATTATGTTTGAGCAGAAGGCTAGAGTTTCGGGATTTCCTGATTCTGACCCGCTTGCTCGCGAGCATTTCTTCTACGGTGAGAAGCTATGTCGGGCTTATTTCAAAACACCGAAAGAAAAGGAGGGAGGCAAGACTTTTGCGTCTCGATTCGGTTTGCCTTCTAGATAATTGACCTGCCATGATGGGGGTGTATTCAACGGGCAACATTATTTTCTACTGACAGATTGACGTAATTATGGTGCTGAACTTAGTGTTTGATTTAAATTTAATGAGATTCGCGTTTCGCCGTTGTCCTCCATACATAGGCTTGTAGACTCGTCTATGCCAAACAAAATACCCTGGTAAGGTCGGGCTCTGTACCGCAGACGCTAAAGCGGCGATTTGTAGGCTAGGGCTCGGTTCAGAGCACGTCCACGATGACAGGGCAAGTATTCGACAAATGTATGTAAGAAATAGCAACACCTACCCCCGGGAATCACCGTGAAGCTGAACCCTCTAAGGCCACCGAACAAGTTGATGGCTAGGTGAAATAATGCCCGACAAGCCTCTCAACGAAGAGCACGCGCTGATTCAGGTCTTCTAAATCCCGAGGCATAATGGCGAACTGTATCCCATGATCCTCCAAAGCCTGGCAAAATGCTGTACCGATGGCTCTCCACTCCTCCAAATCCTTACAAATCACCCTCACACCGTCCACCTCTAACCACCTCTCGTTCCCGGGTTCAAAAACAATAACGAGTGCGTGTCTCATGCGCTCTCGCAGGACATGCCATTCGCTGAGTCGAGTTAGCTCCTCTGCCGCTTGTTCACCCTGAAATACTCGAGCATATATGATGGGGTCGATGCCCGACCGGTCCGAGATGAACCATTTGGTTTCCAAGGCTTGCTCAGCCTTGAACTGAGCCATAAGTGTGCGCTTCTGCAGTTCCAATCCTACCGATGGCATTTTAACGTGTTCACCCGTGTACCCGTCCCTCTGCATGACTTCGCGAACCACTTCCTCGATGAAGTTTGGATATTCTGTTTCGTGTCCGTACATTTCAGTGATAAGATGAGTGGTCAAGTGCTTTCTGAGCGCTTGGAGAACGGTCGTCTTGCCGGTCCCATGGGCTCCGACAAAATAGACATTTCGAGGTTGGTTAGAGACGTGCATAATGCGATATAACGAGAAATGTTTCTAGGGCAATGTAAATGAGGACTGTTCGCATCGAGTAATTCGCGACAAAGGTCTCCTGGACATTCAATATTCGAAACTTCTTCGTGTGTTCACGATGGTTTGTTGGGATGAGCCACTCCGCGATTTGGAGTGGGCTCCAAGGTCATCAAGTGAATGTAATATAGATGTCCACTATAGGAGCATCAGCTGATAGTCTTCCCAGGCAATTGGCAATTGACCTATCAAATGATCTCCTAGCTCGTATTCACCACATCCCTGTCTGATGTGCTGATCTCCGAATGTACGGGTCCCCAGGTCGCCAGGTCGAGCACATTTTTGGTTATTACTAGTAACCTACCTGGTAATAATTAGTATATAGTACCGGAAAAACTACCCCCTGTGTTTC